>JAAGKR010001322.1:0-71386 GCA_011419295.1 Clarias macrocephalus
TGTCTCTCTGAATCAAAGTTCCATTTCCATAAAATTGCCCACAACAGTCCTACAGTTATGAAAGTCTTTCTTCCAGAGGATCATAACCAAAAGAAGAAAAAGAGATTGATTCCTCACTGCAGATGTTGTGCCCACACAGCACAGCTTGCGGCTATTACGGGAAACAGCATCGGATACATTTAATTTCACCGTGTCTGTGGGTAACTGCTGGCACAGAGTTTTATTCAAACTAATCACCCTCTTTGACCCCCTCATGTATGCTGCTCCAGTGATACAGTTCATAGTGATAGGCATGGCTCTGCTTCATTAGCTTACCACCAGGAGGACCAGTTACAGTACTAGAGTAGATGCCTTTGTAATAGCAGGCGTCTATAAATGTAGACCAGGGCTTTGCACTAGTGCTTGGAGACCATCAAGGTAGAAAGATTTCTCAGTATGCCAGATCCATGAACTGCTTCATGTCAGAAATACTGGCCTCCCAGGAACTCCTTCAATGGCCCAAACATGTTGAAATGACTTGAAGCGAGTGTGAGTGGTGGAAAAGTCCCAGTTTGGCTTGAGCACCATTTTATATATATATATATATATATATATATTTTTTTTTTTTTTACATTTTCTGATGCACAACCAAACACACTGAATCATACGCTGTATGAGTTGCACTAGTGAAGTTGGATAAAGTGATGTTGATGATGGTTCACAAGTCGAGGTCTACTCTTCCACTTGACCTTTTGAGTTTGTAATATTACTGTATATGTAAACGAATGACCACTTATTATGTTATTTATGTCACCAGCTTATTGTAAGGTCTGTTTTTAATTTTTTTTTCATCTTCAGGCACTACTTTATCCTGGTCAGAGTCATGGTGGGTGCAAAGCCTGCAAAGTCCTGGGAACACTGGCCGTGAGCTGGGAATACACCCTTAATGGGATGTCAGTCTAGAGTGGGACAACTCGGTTTTACTACACACTTACATCCAGGTGTTTCCATTTCCACTCGTAATTCACATAATGAAGGGAAATAAAACTGTTCCAAAGATCAACATAGTGATGCTAAGACTTCTTTTCCCTCAAGAAAAGCACAAGTTTATTAACATTAGATTATTAACATTCTATTGGTCTTTGTTTCTAAGCTAAACAGAAACATGTACCAGGATTCAGTCAGAAATGAGACACACAGTACAGTACATACTGTATTCATCGTACTGCTCTCTGCAGAAACATGAAGGATACTGGATGAACAGTACAAAGCTTTGAGAGAGCCTTGATGCCTTCTATAGTGTCCCATGTGCAAGCAAAATCATCCAAGATAGAAGAAATTCATTTGTTAAATATTGCAGTATTCGCTTTTTATTTGACTCGGAATTCACTATGAAGTTTAGTAAGAAAAATAAGATCAACAGATCTTTGCAATGGGATTAAGACCGAAATGAGACACACTTGCTTTAGTCAACCAGTTTCATCTTTGAAGGCACCACAAAATAAATAAATAAAAAATTCCCTTTTTGCACTCTATTCAGGAGAAGACTGGTTGAAGAGGAAGGTTCGATCTTAGTGAAGTGGGAACGCTCTCACCATTGTAAGCAGAGTTTGTTCCAACAAAAGACACAAACCCCAAAGCACCATGCCACCATGGCAGAGTAGAAACCAGGTACAACTCCGATAAACTCAAACTGCAGCTCTCAAAGGGAGTTGGGAATATGCTGTAGCTGGTGATGATGATGATGATGATGATGGTTGAAAATTTAGAATCCTGCATTTGTTCATATATTCCTTTAAGCCTACACATCTGGGCCCGTATTCACAAAGCTTCTTAGAATTCTCTCAGAGAGCTCCTATCTTAGCTTAAAAAGTCCTAGCTGGGAGTCCTAGACTAAAAGTGATTTAGGAAACTTTTTAGGGCAACTCTGAGTAAAGAAAGTAGAAAAACTTTTATCTTAGTGAGGGGGTGTGGTCGACCCCGTTGCTAGGGATGACGCAGCAATTCAAGGACTGTGATTGGTTAATAAAAAATAACCTCTGACCTCTGCAAAGGTTTTGAAATGAGCTCTTTGTGAAAACAGACTATATGATAATAGAACAGACAGTGAAATCATAATTTTTGTATATGAAGAAATTGTATAATCATGACTACAGGCTACTTTATGCAAAGTTTCTAGGCTGAATGTCTTAAAGATAATTAAACAGCTAAATGTTGAAAATGTGTCGACTTTTGAAGCCACCAATTTCCACACAGTAGTTACTATATTTAAGTTCTCACATTTATTATTTTATTGATTTTTTTTTACTTGTAATCCATTTTAAATTGATGGGGGCAAAATGTCTCAGCTTTTACAATTTACAGTTTATTTAATGTCAATCCAAGAGAGATGGAACGAAGTAAAACATCAAGAAAACCAAATTGGACAGAAGAGCAGTGTTTACTTTTAGCTTTACGTCCAGTGTTTGGAGAATATTTCTTCCTTCCGCCATTTTGTCCTCTGCTAGAGAAACTCTTAAGCCTCTTAAAAGTCCTCCTCTTTACTCTTAACAAATTTTACCTTAGGAGCTGTTTTTAGGGCTAAAATGTTTTGTGAATTATTTTTTTATCTTTACTAAGATTTAATCCTAACTTTAAGGAGAAATTCTAAGAATATGCCCTAATTCTAAGATTTTTCTTAGAATTTCGTCACTAGGAGCAACTTTTAGGCTTAAGAAGCTTTGTGAATACGGGCCCTGGTTTCATCATTCATATAACATAGAAAATCTTGAGCACAGCCCTTGTTTCTTCATATTAAATAGAAATATGTAGATTAAACTAAACAAAATGTTTAACTGTAACAGGCTGCAAGATACAATAAAAAAAAATTGGTTGTTTATGTAACAACCTCAACAGCAACCTCATTTCCCCTCTCATCTGTTCCAACCACTCAGCACAGTTAGTGTACTAATCACTGGCCTGATCATCTGTCTGCACCCGTTTCTCACTGGTTCATGCCTTAATTTGGATGTTGTTGTTGTTGTTGTTGTTGTTAATCGTTCAGCTGCTCCCATTGAGGAGTCACCACAAGGACCAACTGATTCCCACAACAATTTGGCACAGGTTTTACCTACCTGATGCAACCCGTGCATTTTATATGGGATTAGGACCAGTGGCTGGGGTTTGCACATTGGCTGGGAATCAAACTCAGACCTTCCACATGGTAGGTGAGAACTAAAAATGGACTAAAAAACTACTGCTCAAGTATTAAATACCAGAAAGCCTGGCTCTTTTCTTCCGGATGCTCCGATTTCCACCCACAGTCCAAAGACATGCAGAATAGGGCGATTGGTGTTTCCAAATTCTCCGTAGTGTGTGAATAAGATTGAGTGTGCCCTGCGATGGATTGGCACTCCATCCAGGTGTACCTCTCCTGGGACCAAGTCTCCTGGGATAAGCTCCAGGCCCCTCTGCGACCCTTGTGCACAGTTAAAAATCACGTGATTGCTACTCAGCAGCTAAATTGCTGGCTTCTGTTAACGTCTTATTGAAAACAAAGCGCCATCTAGTGGTGGCGGACGGTAAATGAAAAAATATGGCTTCAATGGGCATGTTTACTGTGAAATCTTGACACGCCTTCTGGCAGGAGAAGGAGGGGGGGATTTACATTCCACGCGCCAGTTGCCCGACCCTGGGTGTTTTGAGTTGCTACATCTGTACATGGCCACAAAAGAACACCAACATCTAAACCTTAGCTGTAGCATTGTATAGCATAGTAGCAAGTCCCTTTCTCTGAGAGTCTCTCTTTCTGCCTGCTAGGATTTTCTTGTTAGCGATGTTGGCAGCACTGCACTCATTTCTCTGAAATGGTCTGCACCAGTAATTTACTCTAATAATAAGTCAATTAGATGCTGACAAAGCTTTAAATGTTACTAAACTAAACCGACTTAGCAGTTCCCACTTAGGAAGGTGAACACTCCATGATCAATTATCAAGGCTTAAGTATATGCATTGAAAAAAGACAAAAAATAAATCTATTCCAGCAGTGATTATATCAGATATATATTATATGTGGAAGCAAAGGTCTCATGATGCTCATTTTGTGGATGTTTACATTTCCTCCCCTGACAATCCAAGTCCACAGGCAGACAGCACGTTAGAAAATATTGATTTTTATTAGAAACGTTGCAGAAAAAAATTATATAGGTGTCCAGCCAGAAATATCATCTATCACTTAAGGCAAAAAACCGCAAACAATATAAGACAAACTATTATGTAGAATCCTACACTTCACCCTTGAATTATTGACAGCTGAAGGGCCTATGATGAGTATCGTACTGTAGATTCAATATACAAAGGTAACTTTAGAAATTTCGTTTAGCTTTATCTTTTTTTTTTTTTTTTTTTTTTTCGCTTGCGCTTCCAAGCAGCTTTCTTACAGGATGCAGAACTAAAATATTAGGGTTAATGATTTTTAATATTATTTATAGTTTCTTTTTATATTTACATTCATTCACTTGCGTTGGAACCCAAAAATATCATCACAAGCCTGGCACAATACATATTGCTAGCATATGACAAGTAGAAATATCTAACATATACTTCTTTACAAACATATCCAACTAATAGAGCAAAATCCACTGCCTGGGCTATTTCTTTTGCCCTTTTTAAAATTCTAAACAGTACATTGTTGGCCACATTTTCACTTCAGGCAGTGGTGCATTTAACGGAAATTATGGTATGGAAATAAAAAATACAGAATGAAGCAGATGGTGTGAATGACCTACAGCTGTTGGGGACACAAGATGCTGTTTTCAGCTGTTTTGTAATGGCACCTGGAATCGAAGCAGTAGCTCTCTGATACAGAACAATGTGGAACCTAAAAGCCCTGTCACACTGAGCCAGTATGTCTTCAAATAATTGTACAACTTGGCAGGAATGCAGTAGAAACCGGTAAGGGTGTACAGTTGTATTGTCTCCCTTTGATGTGGAGGACGTGGTATAAGCTAGTACAATAACTAACACCTCTTAGGGATTTCATCGACAAACTACGAGCATGGTGCCGACGGGAAAGTTTGGATTGTCGTCACTGGGATGTCTGCGTTGTTACTACAGTACGTCAACGACCTCTTCAGGTTTGTGCTGCGACCCATTCAATCTCAATGGCCCTGGCCAATCAATGAAACTGAAAAAAAACATTATATCTTAGCAAATGAAACGATCTTGAATTTTGTTATTTATCTATAATATTTAAAAAATAAGATAACAAACCAAATATAAGAATATTATGCTTATTTCTAATAAAATTGTACTTGCAATTTTAATTGTAAGTGTCATTTTTTCATTCTATTGGCAGAGAATTTTGCTTCTTTCTAATGGAATTATCTGCCAATTAAATGATAAATGTTTCACTTACAATTTTCATATAATTTGTAGTAGAAATTAGCTTAATAATCCTGTGTTTGGTTTGTTGTAAAAAAAAAAAAAAAGTAAGAATTTACAGACAGGTTTGGGTAAATAAAAAATTTCACTTGCTAACGTGTTTTTAATTTTTTATTTTTTTGCAGTGAACCGGATAGATGCTGCGGAAACCTGACAGAGACTTGGCTAGAAAGTTGTATGAATTTGTATTTTGACCATATTCCCACTGCATTCTATCATGCTTTTAGGATGGAAACTTACGAATTGTGATGGGTCGTAACTGACGTATCGTCGTGTCATGCTAGAGAAACGCCATCAAAGTTTCACCATTATGTGATTCATAAAAAAAATAATAAATAAATAAAAAAAATGGCTAGTGCTATGATTCCAGGTAAAATATCATAAGGACCATGTAATCTTTTTATATAAAAAAAAAATCTCAATTCCCTTTATAATAGCCAGTTTTTATCATCATCACCACTGTAGACTGTTTTCCTCCATTTTTCAACATGAATGCAAGAAGCTGGTTTTGAACAATCTAATTTCTTTGCTAGGCAGAAAAGGTAAAGGGCCACTAAACGCACACTTATGGTTATGTGTTAAAATAATTATTACTTTTTTTCTTTACTATTGCAAGTGAAATGTGAAGATGAACTTTCCCTTTTCTTAAAAGTAAAACAATGATTATGATCGGTATATATACACAGTCATTTCAACAAAAATAAAAGCACAAGCTTGTTAATAGTAATATTTAGAACCAAAAAACAACAGTAAAAGCATTTGTAACTTTCTTTAGTATTGGATTTGTAACTCACAGCTATTTACATCATTTTCATCTTTACAAATTTGTCATAAATACATTTCAGGCTGGGAGATTTTAGAATTCTGTTCCCTTGTCCAATATGTATCGGAAAAGTAGGTGTGTTCAAAATACAGTGTTCTCGCACCGATTGATATAGTATCAACAGTACCGAGCTTTAACAGATCCTCGATGCATTTTATCATTAGCTTCCAAGTGTCCCCTGTGCCATCAAACTAGTCCAACAACAGTCCGGAATTACTTTTGGTAAAATATTCCCACTCCACTTGGCTCGGAGTACAGTGTGAACTTTATTAACATTCCTTTCGTCCCCAACAAACAGATTATATTGGACTCATATTCTTTAAAGAAGGTATAGCAAAATAATCTTATCCACTGAGAATCAATCTCCGGGAGGAGCAATTTATCATCCATGACTTCAGTTCTAAGCTCGACGCCAGGAGTAAACCAACCCTGACTTCCTAAGAGTAGTACAGAGAGCAGGTGGTAGTCTGAAGGTATTCTGGAAGCGTGCAGCTATACCCTGGTAGTGGAATGAGCATGGGGGAGGTTGGTGCTGTTCTGAGTCCCGACAAAGGCATTAAAATTGTGCAAGGGCTGCATGCCACCGAGCGAGCTGGGAATCATGGTGATGGTGCTGGCCGTCATCAGCGGCACGTCGTCAGGAGATCGGCGGAGGGTAAGCGTGTAATCAGGTGGGCATGCCAGCCTCAGTGACTCGCATTCGTGCCGGTGCTCGTTTTCAAGCTGCTGTTCCAGTTGCTGTTGCTGCTGCTTCATCTGCAGTGACGCGAGCTCGTCGCTCTGCATACGCGAGACGTCGTTAGCATTGGAGTTGACGTTGCGTTGCGGACTGGTACCCCGACGGCCAGACTCGTGGCGCCGCTTGTCTTTCTTGTAGTAGAGCGCGGCAAAGGCCAGGATGTTCAGGAAAAGCAGCGACGCACCCACCGCGATAGTCACGCTCAGTTCCGTCGAGTAGTCGCGCTTGGTTTCGATCATAACAGCAGAGTCCTCGGGGGGCTCATTGCCTTTGTGCTTGTCAGTGGTTTGCTTGGGATTTGAAGAAGGGATTCCCGGATGGCGCGTTGTAGACGGCCAGGTTTTACCTAGTCGTTTGGTGTAAGGGAAGGGCGTAGTGTCCTGTGGTGGAATCTTGGTGGTGGTCGAGACATATTGGAAAAGTTCATTGATGTTGTGAAGGTGAGGCACAAGTTCAAGCCAGAAGGCCACCTTGGTGGCACGGTAGTGGTCTCGAACTCTTGGCTTCAGACCGATGTGAAGGTACAGCTGATCTTTGGGGTTGTACTTGGACCAGGCTACTTCTTCAAACCGATTGGGTTTGGTGTGTATGAACTTGGTGTCTTGTGGTACCGGTTGATTTGGATCTCTGTTTAAAAGAAAAGGTATAGGAAAAGTGTGTAAGTCTTGAGCGGTATCATCAGGAGTTTAGTCATACTAATCTTAGTAGATCACATGGATCAAAGTTAGAATGAATTGATTAAACAAATTCAGTTATAATACATCAAGAGCAAGGTACAAACCCATGAACTTGCGTACACTTCAGCCTTCCTTGACTTCATATTTATTTGCAGAGAAATGTTTTGCAACTACCCCTCAAGGGTTTAGGAATAACTATGGCACAGCTTTCACAGCCCTAGTTAAAAGGACATCTGGTCTGTGTGTGCTTGTTTTTTTTTTTTTTTTTTTTTTTTTAGACAACCACTTTAGCAATTGTACATTTAATTCCCGAGGCTAGGCAAATAAGCCATAGAGGTGTAAAAGGTTTCTAAATAAAGATACGCTGTCCGGAAACACTTTCCTTTTTCTCTCACTGCATTAGCATTATACTGCTTTGTTTTTGTTTTTTTTTCTTCTTTTTTTATAATGGCTTCACTCCTACATAGATTATGCACTCAGGACTTTGATTTGACCATGGCGCAGGCAAATCAGTCATCATACGTTTTCTATGGTCATTACAGGTTCCTATGTACTCCTACCAAAATATTCAAATGGATTTTTAAAAAATCCATGTTTGGGGAGAACCAGCGTAAACCTCCACTCCACTGCCCTTGAATCAAAACTTTTGAAATAGTTAATACTTACTCTAAAAATCCTAAAACACTAAAAAAGATACTCAAAGATAAATATAATATACATACAAATGTAATTTATGTTGTTTATTTCTGCAAAAAACAGAACTTTAGAACAATTAGAGCATTTAAACATAGAATAAAAAGAACAAATGAAGTGAGTAAAAGATATCAAGAAAAACTGATTTTCTTAATTTTTCTGTTCATTATTCCTCCATATTATGTCAAACACAATGAGTGTAATGTTTTTCCATGATGGGAAAAATAATACTCGATTACATAATGCCACACCAGGGAAGGTTTGTTTGTTTGTTTTATACCCAAGAGGAACCCTAATGTTGGATGACATTGTCATATACAGTACAGTACCAGTCAGAGGTTTGGACACAATACTTATCTAATGTTTTTCATTTAGTGATTTATCCTTAACATTCCAGAACAAAACTTGAGATTTCATTTCATAATCTCAATTCGCTTACTTTATATGGAATTAAGTAACATCAACAACAGTCAGTTGTTAATTTAAGACATGAACGTCAGCTGTTCTAGAACAGTGCACTCGCAAAACCCATCAAGCACCATGATGAACCGGGTTCCCATAAAGACCTTCCCAGGAAAGCAAGACCAAAATTTACCTCTGCTGTAGAGCAGAAGTTCATTTACAGTCACCAGCCTCAGAAATCACCAACATCATCTCAGATTAGCGCCGTTATGAAGGCTTTAAAAAGGTCATAAGTAGCAGACACATCTCAATATCAACTGTTCAAAGGATTTGTTTGACCAAGCAGTGTATGTACATTTACTATCCTCAATGGCAGGTTCCCTGCTGAACCAGTAGTTAGAACTCAACGTGGGATCCGCTGATGATGTTGGCGTAGTTGCAGAAAGGCCAAGAAAAAAAAAAAAAAAAGATGTGAGTCTTCCAAAGACGTCATGTCCCCTGCCCACTAAACGTGCATTTTTTAAATGCTGCATGGGGAAGTTATTAGAAAATGCGCAATTACGCTTCCTAAGAAAGGTTCTGTGAAGGTTTGGCCAAATTGGTTACAGACAAGATAGCGCCGCCAATGGTGCAAAACGACACAGATCGCATGCCTACATGTAACCTAGGTTGCACAGGCAGATGGCACAAAAACTACAGTTAGCAGGATGAGCCTTTCTGAGCTATTTCAGTTAAGTGATACAAATAATCGTCTTAAATAAACTGCAGTTTTGTGTTGGGGCAGTTCATAAACTTTATCCCAACAGGGATAAACACATAGTCAACGTTCATCTGACATCACTTTCATCAATGTACAATGGTACCTTGGCATACTTGTGCGAATTTTCACCTCAAGAGCTAAACTTGAACCGAATCCTGGCTAAGTTCTCTGCATCCAATAGCCGTTTGAAAAGTTTTTCGCGGCAATGGAAAGCCAAGCAAAGTAAGTTTACATATATATATATATATTTTTTTTTTTTTTTTTGCATTTTGTGCAAGATTTAGTGAAGACATAACACCATGTGTACCAAGAATGTTAGAAAGGATGGTAGCAAAGAAGAAACCATTTTTGGTTTGGTTTTAAAAGCAGCCGGTGCCAAGAGGAATCATATATTAAGGTTACATGAGGTTTATTGTGTATTTATTTCATATTTTACTTAATTTACATGTCTGATCCAAATGTTTTGCTTGCTTTTATATGCAAAAATATGATATGATTATAGTGTTGAAAATTTGTGTTATGTTGGTAATATTTTTGTGCGGCTGGAACAGATTATCTGCATTTACATTGTGGTGACTTTGGCAACACTACAGACGTAGGGACGATGTTGGGATTATTTTGTTTTTTAAAAAGTTAGACTTCAATGAAGTGAAGCACTGCATGACTACCACTAGACCACAAGAGAGCACACGGTTGATACTTGTAAATGCAATACCATACATAATGGGCTCCACAAACACCATATTATAGTAGAGTAATTTTCAATTATTCAAATGTCTTCAACATTGGTTATTCAAACTGTATCGCAACATCAGGTCAAAAACTAAATGTTGATCATCTTAACGTACAACATTTGGATGGTTCCTAACCCTAACCCTAGGTTCCCTAACCCTAACCCTGGGTTATACCAATGGTGTCCTAATATAATGGTTCCAACTTACCATGGACACAATACTTTCACAATGACAAATTAACATTAAGTTTGCTTGAGTGTGAGCTTCATCCAACATGATTTCTAATTTCTATCCCGCAAAGTTCAGAACCCCCCAGGTTTTCATGAAGAGAATTTCAGAGCTGTAGTAACCAAAGGCTAATTCCAGAGCCTTCTATACTATAGAGATTGCCATTTTATGATTAACCTCAAAAGCGAGGGCATCGCATCAGCCTCGGGGTATTGTTGCGAGGATCTTGGGAGATTTTCTGACTTGTTCTCCCTCAAAGTTGCTTATTGATCATTTTTCTGCTGTACGTTTTTTTTTTTTTTTTTTTCGGTTTGTGTGGCTGCCAAGGCATTTTGTAAATGAGCAGAATTGATTTCTTTCAAAACTGTTAAAGGGATATTCAGTGATTTTGGCACGGGTTGGCTGGAGCTAGAGGGCTTAAAAAGGAAAATGCTGATGGCTACAGCGCTTCCCATAAAACAAATCTTCCATTGTCTATTTGAAAAAAAAAATGCATTGCCCAAAAATAATGATAATAATAATAAATTTTATTAAAAAAAAAATATGTGAAAAAAAAAATCAGGGACACCAGAAACTTGGTTTATTAGAAGTATCATGCAAATCACATAAGTTTTCCTTTACTTTCCTTTTCCTTCCTTTTTGTTTTCTTTACTTTCCTTCACATCCTTCCTCATCCTTTTACATTTAATTTCCTATCCCTTTTTATTTTGTTCTCCTTTTTCTTCCGTTCGCTTCCTTCTCCTCTCTTCCCCTACTTCCACCTTCCCTCCTTCCTTCCCTTTTCTTCCTTATATGATAAGAGAGAGGTAGTCAGAAAAGACTCTATAAAATAAAAAAAATGAAATTCTGCATATTCATCAGCAGTATGTAGGTACAAGCACATGAGTCACCAGCTGTTCTGCATTCCCAAAAATAAACCCCGGAGTTACTCACTGGAACACAATAAGAATGTGAACTCATCTGCTAGAATGCAGATAATCCGCGTAACACTGTCCTACAACGCAAGTAAGTGATTCACCTGACGTCGTCATTAGTGGCATGATGAACTAGCTGAGCAATTGTGATTTACCCAAATGTTCTTAGGAGTGTGCATGTGTGTGTGTGCGCGTGTGTGCGCGTGTGTGTGTGCGTGTGTGTGTGCGCGTGTGTGTGTGCGTGTGTGTGTGCGCGCGTGTGTGTGCGCGTGTGTGTGTGCGTGTGTCTGGCCTGGTATGGAAACGGTAGTGGCTTTGCGCTGATGCTGTGTTGCAATATTATTACACGAGAGGAGAGAGAAGATATGGAGAAGAGACAGAGAAAGAGAGAATGAGACCTTTAAATAGACACTGGAGATGGAGAGGAGATACATGGAGCTGCATGCAAAATAGGTGCTTGAACACACACACACACAAAAAAAAGCTGGCAGTAGGACGCTCTGGAAGAATAAGCCGGCTGATGAAAAAAAGATGAAACTGTGGCAAATAAGTAAACAAATAAACGAACGTATAATTAACCACCAGAAAGAGCGGCTTACTGGAATTAAATTAATAGATGTATAAATGAATATTAAAACACAGTGGCATCATTTTATTTTAATTAGTAAAGCATATTAAATGACACATCTTCATAAGGACAAATTATTCTTAAAGCATTCCGAATTCAAATTCACCAACCTTTTAACTTTTTTGTTTATTATTTCAGATGACATTTAAACAACTTTAGCGTGTGCAATTATGTGATTTTTTTTTTAATTATTTTTTTTTTAGGAGCCAAGAACCGCTCTTTCACAATTAGAGTCCTGGAATATAAGGAGAGGAAAAACTCCATAGTGCTGATAACCTGGTCATTCAGTACATTTAGGTTAACAGCTAACTTCCTTTTATTGCCTCATAACGTTGCTGAGCCTTGAACTGACCCACTGAAGCAACCCCAGATCACAACGCTGCCTCCAGACGCTTGTACAGTGGACACTACACCGGATGGCTCAATGCACGTCCCTTCTTGCCCTGAAGCGCCCATCACTCTGGAATAGGGACTCATCAGACCACATGATCTTTATCAAATCGCTCCAAAGTTCAATCTTTATGCTCCCGAGCAAAATGGTGCCAATAAAATGGCTGACAGTAAGCAAATCCATACTGTATACACACTGCCTGGCAACAAAAAAAAGGTAAAATTACTGGGCTGCGTCAAGCAAAGAAAACAACTAAGGAGATTTGCAATTCCTGGTACTGGTTTAAGAAGCCTTCAACACAATATTTATTGAACTGTCAACTTTGAGGAAGAAATGTGGTCGGAACAATTTCATGAATGGAGATCGCTTAAATCACTTGGTGAAAAAAAACTGACAGTAGTAATCAGTTATAATTTACTAGTCAAAGTAAGAATTTTGCACATTCGCAAAGTGGATTCCTGAAAAGTAAATGCTGCAATTTGACACAGCATTTACTGTATGTAAACCCACTTCCTTATTGGGCTATTTTTTTTATTATTAATTTTAATTAAATTATTTTTTTAGTGAGAGACATCCAACAATTAAATTTTTACAATTTTTTTTTAAAAATAATATTCAATGAAATTGACTCTGACTGCTCCAAAGGAACTACTACAATACACGCCAAATGTTCTCCAGGATGAATGCTTTTATTTGTATTTACATTTTCCTCATGTTACCCAGAATCTGCAAAGCCTTTCATTCAAAATACTTTACCTGGTTGTCAAGCGTAAACTTGTAGCTTTACATTCAACTGTTACAAAGAACCAACACCAGAGACTCACTCACTCATCGTCTTTACCGCTTTATCCTGTATGCACGGTCGCGGGGGGCCTGGAGCCTATCAAAGGGGACTTTGGACACTTTGGTGCCAATCCATCACAGGGCACACACATTATGGGCAATTTGGGAATGGCAATTAGTCTAATCTGCATGTCTTTGGACTGTGGGAGGAAACCGGAGTACCCGGAGGAAACCCACCAAGCACGGGAAGAACATGCAAACTTCATGCACACAGACAGCAACCACTAAGCCACCCATCGGAGATTCACTTCCGGAGAAAAAACAAACAATTAGCTTGATGAAAAATTCCCCAACCTAAACAAAGACACTTTTTTTTTCTTTTAATGTGTAGCATTTAATATACAGTGCCCAGTGAAAGCCTTTCCTATAGTAACACTAAAGTTTTTGAATGAGGTAACTGGTTTGCCTTGGAGCACTTATGGTCAGAGCTGCTGTTGAAATATAATACAAAAATAACACCTTCCGGCCAGTCGGAATCAAAGATTCGGCCGTACCGTGGTGTAAAATGATTTCGAGGCAGGAAGGAAATAATAACGCAGGCTATCATGACACTAAATTGAATCGGGAGGTCTGTAGATACACTGGCTGGTTCACCTGGGTTAAAATGTATACAGCCTTCGTGCTAACTATCACAGAAACGCTCCGTCATGCTCAACCTCCAGACACCAATCTCAACATCAGGGATTCTACAGCTGTGTGTGTGTGTGTGTGTGTGTGTGTGTGTGTGTGTGTGTGTGTGTGTGGGAATGATTTTTAAACAGGAAGTTAAAAACACTGAATCTGTTTTTTTTTTTTTTCATTTTATGTTTGATTATTGGATTTATAGTTTACTGAAATGGGCTATGGGCGTGTAGTGATTAACACTGTCGCCTTGCACCTCCAGGGTCTGGGTTCGATCCCCGGCAAGGCTCGATTCCCGTCTCTGCGTGCGTGGAGTTTGGATGTTCTCCCCATGCTTGGTGGGTTTCCTCCGGGTACTCCGGTTTCCTCCCACTTTCCAAAGACATGTAGGTTAGGCTAATTGGCGTTCCCAAATTGCCCGTAGTGTGTGAATGAGTGTGTGAGTGTGTGTATGTCTGTGTGCCCTGCCATGGATTGGCACCCTGTCCAGGGTGTACCCTGCCTCGTGCCCTAAGTCTCCTGGGATAGGCTCCAGGCCCCCCGCGACCCTGAATACAGGATTAATGATGATGTAATGATGATAAAATGGCTATTAGTTAGATACCATATCCAAGCATTTATGCTATTGTATATATCGACGCCTTAGCAGTACTCTCATACTGTATGTACAGTAGGTCTTTTCCAAACTGTAACCCCAAAGTTCATGTAGACTCATGTAAAATGCCTAATGTTTACTGTAGCATGACGAATATCCCTTGGAACCAAACACCCCAAGCCCTCCATCCCCCCCTCACCCAACGGCAGGTGTGAAAGGGGATATACAGTACTAGTACTGTGCAAACGTTTTGTGCCTCCCCTCATTTCTTCCCATTTTGCATCCAAAGAGCCAGACTTTGTTGAATATTTTAATGTAGCCTTGAGCAATAGGTCTCCAGGCTTCCTGAAGAACTTTTTTGTCTCTCATTTTTCAGTCCAGTAACTTTACCTGACCAATTTCAGAGGAATAGTTTGTTTGTTAAGCCACACAGTGACCTACAGTATAAATCATTTAAGCATAAAAACATCTACAATAACTTACAGTAAGGCATGAACTAGTGAGAAACAGATGAAGATGATGATGACAGACGATCAGGCCGGTGATGATGATATGATGATGATGATGACGCTGAATGAGACGAGATGTGAAATGAGGTTGCTGCTAAGATTGTTCCATTGGTTTTTTAACTTTTTTTTTAAATGGTATCTTCAGGCACGTTGCAGTCTGTTACAGTAAAACATTTCATCCTATTTCTTTCATTTAAAATACATAGATATCATTTAATATGTAGAACTGAGGATAGCTTAAGAGTACTATACTGTATATGAGATGGAATGTTCAAAACAGCACATAGGTGATGGTCAACTTCAACCTGAACCTTTCAGTACATCGAATAAAATATAAAATAATGACTATGCAATCAATTAAGAACAATCTGTAGCAGGATCATATAACGTGCTGGAAATTTGATCTATAGTTTCTTGACAACAAGTCTTTGGATGCGAAAGCTAATCAGAGGAGGCCTACAGGGTGACACTGCTGTGATTATTTAATACAGCTGCCAAAGGCACCTTCTGATAAATAAATCTACAATAGAAATCTTTTTAGTACTTTTCTCAAAAACTATTGCAGTTCGTTATGATTTAATGATTAACCTGCTGCTATAGTGGCATGTTATAAAAGACCTGCACCAAGTGCACAGTACACAACTTTTAGCATTCCTGAAAAGCCGTTTTACTTGATCTCTCTCTCTCTCTCTCTCTCTCTCTCACACACACACACACACACACACACAACTGCGAGGTCGGGTTATTTATAAGGAGCAGCATGATTGTAAACAAGTGGATGTCATTAGTAATCAGGCCACTGTGAATGGAGGTAGCAGCGTGACTGAAGGTCATTGGAGGTCATATGACCAGGTTGCAGGATGAGCATCATGGGATTGTAGTCTGCAAGACACCTGAAAATTAATTAAAATCCACCACGTTTAAGAAACGTTCAATTATTAAGGAGAAGCACTGCTGCTTCCTATGTAGAAGTATTTGACTATTGGTTCATGAGAACAAAATAATTCCTGAATGTACAATGAAATGTAATAGATAACGGACAGAAAATTGTCTTAGACAAAAAGCATGTGATTGCATGATACGCATACGATGAATTTTTTTTAAATAAAAGATCATTTAGTGTTAACTGAGCTCTTACGCACTCGATAGGTGAGCAAAAATGTCTCGATCTGTCTAAAACCTCTCCATAGACTCCATAGACAGGAGGATGACTATGTCTATGTACTGGAGATCGTCCATAGCTATGCATGTTGCACAAAGTACAGAAGAGCGTCACAAATGACAGTATTGGCTCTTTTACTTGGAGAGTTTATTTATTTTTATTATTTTTTTTATTCAGACAGACGTGTTTAATTCCTAATCCCAGGTGTCTGTTGGGTTCAGGAAGAGTTCAGGAAGCTGCGCAAGGTTTTGTGTTCGTTATGGAAGTTCAGTGAGAAATTCTGTTTATCTTAGACTTTCCGAGCTTTTTAAGTGAACTATCACGGATCCTTATGGCCAACGACCTGTTACGAATTATTCCTTGATGACATATTGTGGTTGCTCTCTTGACATTCTTTCTCTTTCTACCGGTGTATCAATCATTACATATGGGAGTACAAGCAGCTTTAAACAATAAAAGGGGGAAAAAACAAGATTTTGTATATTTTTATACATTCATTTTACATGTTCTCTTGCATGGGTAAATCTCCCACTGAAAGGAACATCACAAAGTTCAGGAATAAAAGAAAAGACACAAATCACAAGGTATCTTACTTTAGTCACCCCCCCCCCCCCCACCTCCCTGCCTTTTAGTCTTCACTACATTTCTGTATAAATAGTCCTGTTTGGATACAAGGATTTGGAAGTGTAGGGTTTTTTTTTTGCCTCATTCATTGGCTGTTGCTCATCACCGACCTCCGTAACCGCACTCGTACGTCTGCATCGTTTTGTTCTGATCATTTCTAACATGCTTGATAAATGTCAGGGCGCTGTGGGTCAGGGTGCTTCTAAATCGCTCACACATAATGAGCAGCAAGCACTGATTCAGCTCTAATCTGAGGTTTTCATAAAAAAATAAAAAATATATAAAAAAAAAACAGGCCGGAAAGCTATCTGCAGCAGGGGCGCCAGAGAACAATCACGGAAATAAATGTTTTATGTTGCAATATGAACATGCTGCTCTGAAAGTTTTACATTTCTACAGCGCTGTTGAATTTGTGAATCTGATTGTGAATCAGTTAATTTTACACAACCGCAGCTTTAACAACAGAACCCACAGGTTTATACCATAGAACTGGACAGACCCTCTGTGATGTCATCCATGCATTAAGCTTTCTGAAGAGCAGTTTGGCTTTGAAGCTCAACTGGTTGTCACCATCTTGGCAGGAGCTGACTCCGTCTAAAACACTGGTTAATCCATTAACAGGCAAATAGGATAAATGAACGGTTCTTGGCTGTTGGTTGGAACGCGACTACATATCGCGGTTATCACATGCTAGCTAAAAGCTACAATACCAAGGTCGCTAACGTTAATTTATATGCTAACGTTACTTTGCATTTGATTGAACATCGTCACTCATACCCCTACGTGTTGTCACGTGTCAACTCCACGATTTCTTGAAATGAGTTGAAACATGTCGATTCCAGTTAGCCAGCTAGCAAAGCAGAAAGTTAGCGGTTTGACACCTGTAGTCACTCAAATCGGCTATTTTAAATCGGCTAATTGTGCATAATTTTATGGCTTAATGTTAATTTTAATACAAATTCACCCCTGTCTAGGTGTCATGAATGGGATATCTAGCTATGGAGAGCAAAACTAGCTTTTCTGTTGTAAAGCTGCACATTTTAACCTAGGGGTCCATGGGGATAGACTCACTTTAGGTGCCAGCTCCAAGGGGTCATTTGAGGAAGTGCGTTTTTTGGCACATCCACTTTAGACTAGTTTCTCAGATCCAGAGGACGCCCCTTGGTGAATACCTATAGAGCCGCAATCCTGCGGAGTTCAGCTCCAACCCTAATCAAACGCACATGAACAAGCTAATCAAGGTCTTCAGGATTACTAAGGCTACAGGCAGGTGAGGTTTTTGAGATTTACTTTATATGATTTATTTCCACTTATTCTGCTTTGGAATATCAGACAACTGCCAGGTTATGGAAATCGAGTGGGATTAAATGGAAATCTAGTGCACTATGCAGCGTCTACAAGCCCTTGTTCCATACACCAAGTAGGTCCCCTGATCAGGGGTTTGGGGGAATTTGGGATTCAGCCTTGTGTTACAAGATAGTTAGCTTTGTAGCTCATGTTAGCTGCGAACAGAAAAACACAGCCCGTTTAGAGGAAATTTAGAACAACTTAGAAGCAATTACTAAGTGTTGTTTAAGATGACAGTGCTATCAGATATGTTTTCTTGTTGAAAGATGGCTGGGTTTGAATGTGGATTTTGGCAGGCAGATGCTCTCTCCTCTTTCTAGTACTGGGGAACTGTACTGACCTACTTTTACATATAGTATGTATATATAGTTACAGTATTTTACATACAGTATGTACATATAGTTACAGTATTTTACATATAGTTGGTACATATAATAACCCGTTAACCATCCCAGTGCTGTTATGCTCTATATCAGCACTCCTGGAATGACTCTCGTGCAATAAGATTACTGAGTGAGAACTAACTGGCGTCTCTCTCTCTCATATATACTGTATATATACTTTATACGTCTTGATTCTGTACTGTACGTCATAGGGCTCTTTGCTATGGCTGTATATGAATTTTAGACATGGGTTATATTTTGCCCAAATGCCAATTTCTTTTAAAGCAGCTAATCCTTAATTAGTCAAGTCACATACAGTACATCATTTGAACACTGATTTTTCTTGTGCATATTTAAGTGTCTGGGCATGTATGAAATAAAAATAGAAAGTTCATGGTTATAAACAACCTCCAATAAAACAACTTGGCCTTATCTTTCTCTTTCTCTCTCTTTTAGCCTGAGGCAAGTAACATCCAGCATTCAATGTGATGACTCGCTTTTTTAGATGAGGACAAAAAAAGAAAAAAAAAAATCTTTTTGCATTGAACGTGGCTCGAGGCAACATCCAGCACAGTCATGGTTCATTCTAGTTGAAAAAGATGTATATTTCCTTAATGGCAGAAATCCCGTTGTTACAATTTATCATACATGAATTACTGCGCAAGGCTTTTTCCCCTTTAATATAGAGAACATTATTTGCACCATTGTGTAAACATATTTCAGGAATATAACAGGCAGATTTCATTTCGCTCCAATGAAATATACTATGGATTCAGTGATGTGTTTTCATACCAGCTTTATATTATGTAGGTTAATGCAGCTTAGGGTGAGTCGAGTAAATGCAAGTGTAAGTGTAACACTGAACCTCAACTTAAACCCTTCTAAAGGCTTTTACTTTACTTTTAGTGCTCGCTTTAAACTAATATAATGCACAGTATATAGTTGCTAAACCTAAATGACATTTACAACTAGTTTATACAATAAGAATGTTAACCCACGAGAGATGGAAAACCTATTGTATAATACTTGATATTTTTATCAGATGTAAGTATAGACATGAAATTGCCGAACAGCATCGAAACAGTTCTATGACCTTTAAAGCCATACAGTTGTATTTTTATTTAACAATTGCAAAAAGAAACCATACAAGAGAAAATAAAGCTGAATTAAATGTTTAAAAAAAGAGACTAGTGATAATTTCTAAACAAAATAGGAACATCATTTATGAAATTGAATGAAAGGCCATGAGTTTATTATTTTTTTCTCAGCATTTCTCAGATGCTGCTTTTAATATTAATTCAATCATAATTCGCCAACATTTAACATAAGCAATATCACGAGAGGGAGTGCTGTTGTACTGAATATCCTCACGGCCGTGATGCG
Organism: Clarias macrocephalus; assembly: GCA_011419295.1. Taxonomy (NCBI): domain Eukaryota; kingdom Metazoa; phylum Chordata; class Actinopteri; order Siluriformes; family Clariidae; genus Clarias; species Clarias macrocephalus. The sequence continues at coordinate 19,857 of JAAGKR010001322.1, forward strand.
GCCCTAGGGACGAGGGCGCAGCCCGGGTGCAGAAGATATCACCGCTGTGCTGATATTCAGTACACCAGCACAACCCTGAGTGTGATATTGCTTTTCTACATCAGTTCTACACATTGCATTTATTATCAAGAGTTTCTGATTTGTATTTTGCCTCTCCAACACATATCCTTCCATGACTGGCTAAGCTAGCACTGAGCTGGCGACCGCCAGTTAGAGACTGACTGAAATTAACAGGGATGAAATTAGTTAAAAAAAATAAAGAGGACAATAAACCATGAAGACCATTGAGAAACTTATGAGATTTACTTTATATTTCCACTAATTCCGCTTTCTAATATCCAGGGTCGAATCCCATACAGCATAACATGGAACGCTAGAGTGTTATGTAAGATGGAAGTTAGAATCCCTTGTTCCACACACCAAGTAGTGTCCTCGATCACTGGTTAAAGAGGGATTTGGGACTCAGCCTTTATTAGAAGCTAGTTTGGTTTGTAGTTCTTGATAACAGTGAACCTAATGGTTCAGAGGCAATTCGTTATGATCACTGCTAATGATATAAAGACGTGTTTAAGATGACGTAACATTATCAGATGTGTTTTCTTGCTGAAAGTGCTTCCGTGATTGGGTTTGAATGTGGGTTTTGGCAGGCAGCTGCTCTGTCCTCTTTCTTGTACTGCAGACATTTATAAATATCTGTATACATTTAAACATGGCCTCAGCAGTTTCAACTAAGAAGCTAATCTATCTAAATTTGTGTCAGTACGTAAAAGATGCTATGATATTACTAGGACTTGCGCTTTATCAGAGTTTTGACGGTTCAAACTTGTTACAGATGTTTTCATTTCATCTTCTCCAAAAAGGAAAACTTTCTATTATAGGATTCTACGTAGAACTTTTAATGGTCCCCCAGAGGAACAAGACTAAGAACCCTTTAGAGTGATAGATGGAACCTTGTTTCCTCAAAGTGGACTCTGAAACTCAAGGCTCGGATAGTTCAGAATACCTGGGATTAGTTCTCCTTTTCTCCAGTGTCTTTCAGTAGGAAAAAAAAAAGAAAAGTTTTTAAGCGCACGAGTGGGGAAATAGTTTGGGAGCTAAGCCATTTATCTTCAAATGGATGGCCGATGTGGCAAGGTAGCATTCTCTGAAATGAAATCAACTGAAAGAAAAGGAACTATACAATTTGGTGAAAGTGAAAAACAGACGGAAGTGTGATGTTTCCGTGCTTAAGCTGTATTCTAGTTTTTATCCAAATGCTATTTGTTTTTGACGTGTACGCAAGTTCTTGGAAAGGATATTTTGGCACTCTCAAAATTATTCTAAACGTTTCTGTCTGACAACATGATTACCACCATTAGTTGGACTACTTTATTGTTTCAAGCAGTAAATGCTATCTCTCTGGGCTCAAAGACAGCTTAGTAACCTTTCCTCTGCCTTTCTATTGAATAAAACACAGTGAGGAAATAAAATTAGCTCTACCTCTGAGCTAATATTGGCGTCATTGCTCTACACTGTAACCTCTTGAGTGCATCAATGACATTTCCAATCACTGGGGAATTTCAGGGCCCCAATCGCACGATTTTCTCTCTCATTGGGTATTAAACCGATACTGAAATCAATTCAGGAAAAGACAGTATAAGCTTATGGAAATACTTTACTTACCCTGTCTTAGCAAAATTCGTCCAGTAAGTCATTACCACTGCGCTGAGCATAACGTCATTCTTGGAAAAGTTGCAGTTGAACAGATCAGTCGGGCCAATCATAGGGATCCCAAACACATAAGGCACCTCGTCTCCATGTGCCGAGTCTGCCCAGCTCGGCTTCATCTCGCTCTGGCAATGATGATAGAAAGCGTAAAAGTACGTTGGTGATCCGTACTGCGCGTGAAGATCGGCCGTAGCTACAGCAGGTGCCACCCACTGGTGATCTGTAAATAATGCAACCAAGGTCTTGCGCCTGGTTTCTGGATTCTCCTTATCAGCCCAATCTGTGTACATGAACTTGATAGTCTCTCGGAGCGTATCCTTCCCCTCCGGATAACCGTACAGGTGGTCGACAAAATCCGACACTGCGAAATCAAAGTCGTTGGCCGACACGCCATCCTCGCTGTCTACAATCCCATCCACGAACTTGAAACCTTCGCCCTGGTTGACGCCCAACATTATGTCGTAGTTCAGGAATTCGCCCTGCTCCATGAGGATCTGCGGGTCATCTGGGATGACATCGCCGTCTATAACAGGCCCGAATGCAATGTGGTACTTGGCCTGGGTGATGTATTGCTCGATCAGCTCCTTATAGTTCTTATTTTGCAAACATTCCACCAGTTCTATAGTATCCAGCATGTTGCAGCCTACTTTTTCAGCAAGTAAGCGCGTGTACTTGGCCGGCTGGTAATTGACGGCCCAGCTGGATAGAGCCGTGCCACTTTGGATGATGGCTTTCTGAAACAGATCTACAAAGAGGAAGAAATAAGCAGCCATTAGTGCACTTAGACCACTTTGCTAAAAGCTGAACCACCAGTGTAAGTTTTCCGATCAATGCTAAAACTCGATGGTAATGTGCAGAGAATAAACTAGGACAAAGGGAAAAAAGGCATGGGAAGATACCAATTGCCAATTACAGTGACCAGTTTTGTCATCTCTGGTTAGTACTCCAGAGAGGTGGATTTAATTTGACTTGATTTGATTCTTTTGTAAAGATATTTGTACTTGACTAAAGGCATCACCCAATGCTGAGATATCCATATTTTATTAGTATTTGCAATTGTCCACTGAATCAGGCTTCATTTCCTCCAGATCCAGAGCTCTGTGGGATTTCTTGCAAGAACGTCATACTGTTATATTTGTCAAATGATCTTCTTCAGAGGCGTTCTCCGAACTATGTAACTTGAAATTCTCACAGGGCTTACATGATTATACGTCCCGAAGAACACACGTAGCGCAACTAGATTGTAATATGTTTCATGTTGCTATCAAGAAAACTTTTCCTTTTTTTTTTTTTGGTGTTGGGGGGGGGGGGGGTAAAAATTACTTTCTCTGTACTGTCACTCTGTAAATAGGCCACAACACACCAGGAATTGCTTCTGTGTGTGTGGTTGTGTGTGTGTGAGATGGTTTGCCCATACTTTCTATTTATATCGTCTTAGTCTAGAGATTCAATCAGGGCAATATGAGGAGGGACCGAGCACAGTTATCATCCTCATAACGGCTTTCATTCTCCATTTACACAGTCTTGTGGATACTGAGTGTCTGACGCGAATGCTGACAAAAACACATAAACCTTTGTATTGGACCTCTGTAAAATCAGCCATGCGTGTCAGTGGATTCATGCTGCAGATTCTGCCCTAGAAGAAAACATAACTTGATGCTTGGAGCTGATGGCTCAGTGACACAGAAGGAAAGTAAAAGCCCTCAATCTGATCCGTATTCTCTGAAATGTAGATGAAAGCTGTGTCTTTCACCAAACAGCTGTCTGTTTACTCACTCACTCACTCACTCACTCACTCACTCATCGTCTATACCACTTTATAACTTGTATAAAGGATCGCGGGGTGGGCTGGAGCCTATCCCAGGAGACTAAGGCATGAGGCAGGGTAGACAATCCATCTCAAGGCACACATTCACTACGAGCAATTTGGGAATGCTAGTAAAACTAGCCTGCATTGTCTTTGGACTGTGGTGGAAACCCAACAATCACAGAGAGAACATGCAAACGCCATGCAAGTAGACCCATGGTGGGAATTGAACCCAGACCCTGGAGGTGCAAGGCAACAGTGCTAACCACGTAGCACTGTTAGACACAGTGCCGCCTGTTTAAGCTGTTTAATGGTTTACATACAAACAATGCTGGAATCTAGAAGAAAAAAAAAAACAGAAGAAGATTGGCCACAATATGAGAATTATGGCTCTGACAGTTTCTTAATCACCACTTTGTAATAGGTTCCAACTAGAGATGTGTTTCCAAAATCCTGCAGTTTTTTAAAAAAATCTGAAATATTACAAACTCAATTGATTTTCTCTCCCAAAATATGAACAAAATGAAAGCCTAATGTAACACCCTCTCAACCCTGAACAGGCAGTCATACATGGGTTTGTCACCCAAGCTTCATGCACCACTCGTCGTTCACACCCATATGATATTCAAAAAGACCTCATGTTCACGTGACTTTTTGTTGCATCCCTGTCGGATCCAAATCCATTTACAGCATTTGGCAGACACCCTTATCCAGAGCGACTTAAATTTGGGATTTACAATTTAGGCCTGGCTCAAGGACCCAGCAGAAGTAGCAGGGTGGTGCTGGGTTTCAAACCTATGACCTTTTAATCAGTACCCCACAGCTTAACCTTACAGTATCTCTCATCTCAACCAGATTCCATGTGAACCATTTCACTATTTTCATATTCATTTCCATCTTTCAGTGCTAGATAAAAGCATGTCAGACAATTACATCATTATTCTTTTTGGTTTCTAAGGCCTCTTAGAACATTAGAACACCAAAATATGAGTTGATCTGACACTGCTATACTGAAAAGAACATAGATGAGATAGCACTACTACTCCATCCACATCTCTCAAAGATCTCTAACCCCCAGTGGCTAGAGTAGAAAAAATGTACTACTAAGTGCTTTTTACAGTTCGCATTATACAATATTATTCAAAATATATTCATATCTCATAGCTGACCCTTTCAGACAAGAATGCAGGGGAGTACTGTTCATCTCGTCCGCATTATTTTAATCAAGTGTGTCACATCCTCGGTCCGGATTGAATTGCAGGTTCTGGGGAAGAGAAGCTGTTGCCAGAGGTTATTTGATCCATTATGAGATTTCACTTCGATCTGGGCTGTTTTTATCACCGGAAGGTAAGCTTTGTAGGTTGATGTTGAGCATCAGTGGGTTGCTTTTTTAGCCATTGCATTCAAATAGATTTTAATGGCATATTAAAAGAAAAAAAAACAACAACAACAACAAAAAAAAAAAAACACTTTCCAGAGTGCTTTCAAGAGTGGAAAATATTCAATATCTGAAAAGTGCTATCAAAGGTCCAAGCAGTTAAACAGCTTTAAAATTATATCTAAGTACACAACAAGGTTACTCCAAGGCCACCCAAAAATAGCACAGTTATTCCGGAGGGAGAATCCTTAGTCTGTGGTGGCTATTATTCATCCATTATAATTGCTAAAACAAGTGTGAATATTAGATTAGTAATAGTTCATGTGGTGGGCTGAAGGTTTAGGCAGTGGTCACTCATTAATTTCATACTTTAAAGAATGGGGGCTAAGCAATTAGAGTTCTGTAATAATTTTTTTTTTTTTTTAAAGTTTGTGTGTGACTTTTGTGTACCAACCTTCCCTAATAGGGATTTAACATCATTGTATTCTCACACCCCGACCTAATGAATTGCATGCGTTTTTTTAATAGTGACCACAATACACTGCTTCACGAGTCTGGCCAGAAAGTTTAGATGAGGGTTAGGTTACACTGCAACAAATATCTTAGCAAGTGAAATATTCTTGAATCGAGTTCTTAGAATAAGATTACAACAGAACAAATATTAAGCTTGTTTCTAGTCCAATGTTACTAGCGGCTCTTACGATATAGAGTATGTGCTTTGCATGTATCTCTGATGGTGGTGGGATGGGGTGTGTGTCTTGCCCTTAATGTTTCAGGTCCAGCCCACTTCAGTGTGCTGCTTCCTGCAATCGGTTGGTTGCTCACTCGTGCTACCGTCATTGATCCTGCCTTCTACTTGATGATGGGTTGAACAGGAGACACGGAAGTCAACTCAAGCCCTTTCCGACTACAGTGCTGCAGACCGTGCCTTGACAGGCTTCGCTGTTTATACTTTGATTGTTGTGAAACAATTAAATATACTGTGTATGACCCCTTGTGTAACATGGCTTAGTGGTTAGCACTGTCGCCTTGCACCTCCAGGGTCCAGATTTGATTCCCTGCCAGGTTTGATACCGCTTGTGATACCACTTTATTTATTGCGCCTTGCACCTCAAGGGTCTGTGTTCGATTCCCACTGGAGTTTGCATGTTCCCCCCCCGTGCTTGGGGGGTTTCCCCCAGGTACTCCGGTTTTCTTCCCACAGTCCAAAGACATGTAGGTTAGACTAATTGGTGTTCCCAAATAGCCCGGAATGTGTGAACGATCATGTAAGTGCCCTGCGATGGAGTGGCACCATGTCCAGTGTGTACCCCCACCTTTTGCCCAAAGTCTCCTAGGATAGGCTTCGGGCCTCCGTGAACTTGTACAGGATAAGCGGCATAGAAGATGATGAAGAAAGAAATTCATAAAGCCTAGAAAAAAGATCTGCCAATACAACAAGCGTTTTTGGCTTGCAATTTTAATTCCAGTTGACTAGAAACAATCTTGTATTTGGTTTGTTGGAATTTTATTTTTCAGAAATTATAGATAGGTTTGTCTAGATTCAAGATTTACTATAAGAATTGCTAAGATAAATTTTCGCAGTGTAGGGTTAGAGTTGGTGTAGAATATGGGTTAGGGTTAATGGGTAGGGTTGAGGTTCGGGTTGAGATGTTCCAGTGAATTTCTTATTCTGATAAAGGGGTTAGGGTTAGGGTCAGGGTCAGGGTTGTAAATGTAAATTAAACCATTGCATTGGCACAGATTGTTGCATTAATCTCTACTGCCTATTATATTAAAATAGATTAGAATAGATTGACAGCCCATTTAGTGAGTGGTGTTCGTGATCTTACTAACATGGTCTTAGCATCAATGGAGATCCTTCAGACCTTAAAATGTGCAAATGGTAGTTCACATGGTTCTGTTTTAGGGTTTTTCATCCGGAGCCTGATTTAATGGTAAAATAAATTCCATGAATCTCATGTGTACCGTTGTATTTAAGCAACATAATCTAACTGTTCAAACATCAGACTTGTTATTTAAATTTGTTCAGCCATATTTTGGTTATTTTTTTTGTGGCCCTAGAGCATCACTGACACAAAACATTAATATCAAGTTGATTTTATTTATAGGTCTTCTTATGTCTGAGTTCTTGAGGTTTGGATAAAGCTATGTGACTGACGTAAAAGCCCCCTAAATCTCAATTACAATTAAAAAAGAAAAAAAAAACACTTCCTTAGAGATTTGATAATCAATTACCCATGAGAATGTTTCTTAATAAGTAGTAATTTAATGTTACATACCTTCTGAATAATGGGACAGGGTCAGCAAGCTAACACATGATGCTCCAGCTCCTGATCCAAATATCGTCACTCTTTTTGGATCTCCTTTGAAAGCCTGGATGTTGTCTTTGATCCACCGCAATGCTTGAATCTGGTCCAACAGGCCATAATTCCCTTTGGCAGCCTGATCTCCTGTGCTTAGAAATCCTGTTGGCACAGAAAATAATAACAGAATTATAATGAAGAATTTTTTTTTTCGACTCTTTGTCAGGCAGGATTGAGCACTGGTGTGTCGATCTTAACAACCAAAATAGAAGGACAAGTATTTATCCTGTTGTACAGTTGCAGGAGTCACAAAAGCCATTATACTGTTAATGGTTAAAAGTGTCGGCTGTTTCTTTGTTACTCTCTTTGTGTTTGATTTTTATGATTGTGGTAAAAAAGCAAGGCTTCCATGGTGAGAAGTCTTCTGAAAGACTATAATGGATAAGTATCCGTGCACCAGGAAGGAAACTGGTGTAAAGTCTGCGCCAAAATAAATATGTGGGTCTGGCGATCTGCTGTAGCGACCCCTAATGGAAGCAGCTGGAAGAACAACAATGCTGCTTCATGAAGCAAACGTTGGCTATTATGGCATTAGTTCTTTTTTCATGAGTTAAAGACGCTCACTGAAGCACAAAAAATATATATAAAATACAGTGTTATTTAATCTTAACCATTTGCAAATTCCTCTCAATTTCACAACACCAATTGTTTGGCCAAGACATGGTATTGGTGCTGAAAATGTCTCACCTACAATTGGTGCAGTGTCCGTAACATTTTTGAATTCGATCTTTCAATGATCTTAACTGTCATTCAGATGAAACTTGACCAATTTAGATTTTACATAAAAAGACATAAACCTAAAATAGTGTATTATTCAAAAATGCTAAATTGTTACGATATCACAACAGGAATTTGACATGGGTTACGTGTACTACAGATTTTTTCGGGAAAAAATCCTTAATTCTGCACGGAATGGTTTAATGTAAGCAATATGCTTTTAGAAACTTGCATAAATTTTAGTATCAATACTCAAAGGAATATGAATTATTTGCATTTTAAATGATTATTGTTTTGAAGCGAGACGGTATAATGTTGAAAAATGGACTATTGTTGGAGCACAAATCATCTCGTCAAAGCAGTTGAAGTTGAAGTGATTTTTTTAGGAAAGCATGATTAGTCACTTCCATGTTGTATTAACTTCAGAAGTAGGGTTAGGGGTTAGGGTTAGGTTCTTTAAGTTCTCTGGCACACACATTATATGCATTATATGTTTAACAGAAAAAAATTAAATCAGCAACACACATCTTTGGCTTCAGTAGACACACAATGATTGACACACCACTGCCCCCTTCAGGTAATGGACGGCATTTTCACAACTTCCCGCGAGCTGCCGCGGAAGCGCGCAAGATCCCTTTTCTAGAAACATGAAGTCTTAATGGCCAGATCTGAACTATGTTTTGGCCGCTACCATTCATAGCTAGCGCTTAACTATCACTGTCACATATGTATTAATTATTATTAAAATTTTGTGGCTCTGGATTTATTTCCATAGACTTGAGAATATTTAAATAATAATTGAATACTGTGCTTCTTAAAACATAGTGTCCAGTTTATTGATGCATTTTTGCTCTTAAAAAAATCTAATATTAAAAAAAAAAAAAAAAGTTTTCAAACCGTGATCTTCCCAGGAGCAGGCATTAACAGGGAGTTTCTTTCTAAATGTCTCTGCTGTACTTTTGTTTGACATATGGCCTGGCTGCCATTTGCGTCATTCTACTTCTACTCCAACAGCCTCCTTACCATTTTGCCCATCAAAGCAGCAAATGTCTAACCCTAAAACTAAAGGAGCTTTCTCCACGTAGAGGTCACTAATGGCTGCCCTAATAATCACAATTTTTAATTCCATCTTATCACGAGAGCCCGTCGTGACAACTGGATCAAAAAGATGCGCAGATGTGCATTACGGATGCGCAGAGGATCGTCCGAGGTGTGCTTTTATGGGGTAATTTGGCCACCTATTTGCAAAAGGTTGGGGTTACTTCCATTTTAATTCCCGTCATTTTCCGGCTGCGCTTCTGGAATATGAATGCAAATGTGTCCTATTTATTGCTGTGTTTAAAGTAAGTCATTCAAACAGTATGGGGGGAAAAAAAAGTGACAGCTTGGCAGCGACCTTTGTGAGATCTTTGCTGTGAAGGGAAAAGATTGCTCAATTATACGACTCAATTATAATTATACTGCACTCTTGGTGTGGCAGGATCTTTTTCAGTTCCCTGTCAGGAACCTATGTCATTGGTTTTGCACTGTCTATAAAGTACTAAATCATCCATGGCACTTAATAGTCTCATAGTATGTAGTGACGTCTTGAGAAATGGACTTGATCTTGATGACATTTTATATTAAATGTGGTCTTCAGTGAGGAATGTAATGTACAGGTTCTACTGTAGGTGTTGTGAAGTGGAGAGCTGGAATGAATCATTAAGTTAATTTAAATGCAAGGAAATATTGCCAATACCAAACTTGTATAAGTGGTGATAGTGCCCGATGCTTGGCTGCCTCTTGTTTCTCTAAGAGGCACAAGGAAAAAATGGCAAATACTATTCCTTTAAATATATCAACTACGCCCCATTGCACTGAACAGCTTGCAGCATGCTCACCAGCCCCAAAAACAGGATACTCAATGAGCAAAAAATTGCGACTTGTTGACAGATTAGCCGAGTGGTTTAAGCCCATTAGCGATGCCTTGTGGCAGCCTCCAGGGTGTCTGCGCCATTCTCTTGGCCAGACTCGGCCTTGTTCCCCTCCGGAGGGTGCAGTTATAAACCAGAACGGTTCAGGGTAAATAGGATAAGGAGTACGTGTAAGCAGAGGACAGATTTAGTTGGTCATGCTGACATGAGGCTAGAGGGATTACAACATTGGCAAGTCTTGACCCCCCAAAATGGATAGCCCAGGGCCTCGGTGTGGACACATTTGCCAAAACAAATTTACTTCTTAATGAGGACATCATAACACTGGCATTGCCCAAAGTCGATAATTCTTATTATGAAAGCTTATACTCACATTAGACAGGGCACACACACCTTTCGAATTTCAATAATGGACGATTTGGTGCAAAACACTGGTTTATTGGCACCCACACTTTTATTAATGAGTGTGACATGGAACAGCACAGAGTCCCTTTCTGTAATGCTTAATATAGTTGGAAAAACAATTGGTTCAGTCCTTAATGTAGACCATTTAAACCTGCAAGCAATCAATGATGAACAATTGTGATCTGGTATTTCTATTTGAAATAAATAGGCAATTCCATTGCAATTGCTGGTTGGCCCCGAACTGAGCTTCCAGTTCAAGCACATCCTACTTGAAGGAGATTTCTGTACATAACAAAGTCCCACTGGAGACCAAAGGATAAGGTTGAAGTTGATCTGCTTAGCTAGTTGCCACCACACACGCCCACCAAAAATATAATAATAATACTAATAATAATAATGGCTATATTAACAGACAGCCCACCTCTCCTGGATGTTCCTGGAGTCTCCCACATACAGTATTGATACTAGCTTCCTAAAAACCATGAATCATATACAATCTCCTGAAAATTATTTCTCATAGAGAGAGAGGGAGGGAGAGAGAGAGAGAGAGAGAGCATAGTGTTTCATCTGTCTTTGCTCTTAGTGAACCGATCACTTTTCTTAGTTGGTGAAGCTTTATATTCTACCTCTCTTTCTCTTTCTCTCCACATCAGTCCAGGTGTGTGTCCTAGAGTGCCATGGCAGAATCATAAAAAAGCGAAAACACAAAACGCACTTCACCCAAAAGTACAGTAGAGTGTACTCCAGCCTACAATAGCAGTACAAAAAAATAAGGACAGTTGCCATCTCTCTCCATACTGGATACAACAGTGATTGTTCTGTTGCCCACCGTGGCTTGTAAAAGACATGCAAAGCTGAGTTGAACATCCTCATTCATTCATTAGTATTTGATAGCTAAAATGATTTGAACTAGTTAGGAAGCTGCTACTCAGTATAAACTTTTTTTATAATATATAATATAATATAGTCACATCTATATCGCTTTATTCTGTGTTCAGGGTCGCGGGAGCCTGGATCCTAGGAGACTTAGGGCACGAGGTGGGGTACACTCTGGACAGGGTGCCAATCCATCGCAGGGCACACACATACAGGGCACTCATTCACACATCAGTCTTTGGACTGTGGGACGAAGCATGGGAAGAACATGCACACTCCATGCACAGAGAGACTGGAATCGAACTCCTGGAGGTGCTAGGCAACAGTGCTAACCACTACACCACCGTGTAGCACAAAATATTAGCAAGGTCAATCACATTGAGGAGCGGGGGGTAGCTCGAGTGGTTAAGGTGTTGGACTGCTGAACAGCAGATCGCCGGTTCGAGCCACATTTGGACCCTTGAGCAAATGTTCTTCACCCCAAGTGCTCAGATCCAAATTGGGCATCGAGTTGGCAACCTGACCAGATGAGTAACTTCCACAACCATTACGGAAATATCTCCAAGCTGGGGAGTGTTCAATGTGGCAAATGGACATGTCCGTCTCCCTCTTATCCAATCACAGGAAAGTATTTCACGGTTCTTTTCAATAAAAAGTGGCAAGGAGAAGGTCACAAGACATAACCTTTTTTTATTTCTGATGGATAGTGTCCAGAGGGATCTCCCTAAAATGAGTTTCTACAGGGTAGAGTGTCTGTCAGCCAATAGGGGTGCCAATAATTGTGCCACATATTTCTTCTATGAGAGAAAATACAGTTATTAAATGTTTTTGATTCTTTAAAAAAAAAAAAGTGGCTAAACAAGTAATATTTGGTTTCCTTCCAGTTTTTTCAGGTGAGGGTCACAGGCTATAAAAACTGAGCTGGATATTAGTTGTGCGGATTTAATCAGTGGGTATATTTCATACAAGAATGTTGGCACTTGAACACTTTTTCTCCTGAATCGAGGCCGGCCTGTTCCACACAACGTTGTTTACAGCACGCTCAGGTATTCAGGTGCGTTCCCCAGTTCCAGGTTAGTGATATTACTAAGCATTAATGCAGTCTCCGGTGTGGGGATTAAGCCCAGGCTTTCATCGGCTCTCTGGCTCTATCTCGCTGGTTCTCGCTAATCTCTGTCTGCATTAAAAAAAATGAAGCTGGCAGAAGCTTCCGAGAGCATCATAAGCAGCTCCGTCCAAACACCTGCAACAGATCAGCGATTTGAGTCGGTGACACCGGACATACAGTCATCCTTCAGACTCGCCCCTTTTAACACTTGAGGCGATTGCTGTCTGAAAGTGGACTGGGTGTGCGAGCATGAGAATTTCGCTATCGTCAATAAAGTCTCGGTGTAGGATAATGTCTGTGTCTTCCTTTAACATCCTTATCATCCTGCGGACTCGCTCCTCTAGAGCTGCTGCTTAGAAACGTATTGATCCGTCAAAATGTGCTGAGTTAAGTGATAATGTTGGAAGCTGTGCATTAAAAGTTCTGGCCAATTACCAGTTAAAAACAATATGAATCATGGTGCATGTTTAATAACCATATTTATGCAGAAGAATAGTCATTAAGCACAGCTGAATATAAGCTGGAGAAAGCGCGCGAGAGAGAGATTGATTTGTTGCATAATCCATACATCTTCTTTCCCCTGAGCCTTCCTTTGCTTTACAGTTACGGATTTAATTACATTAGGCACTAGATGTTTTCTCTATTATTTATTAAAAACAGTCTGCTGTGTAACCGCATTAAGCTTCATATTTTACGTGCTCAATAACACACTTCACATTGCTTTAGCAGCTTGATAAAGACGTCTTGAACATTGTGCAAAAGTGCGGCTCAAAGCAACGTGATTGAAGGTAAGGGTGTTGTGTACAGGCGATATTAAAGGCTGCACACCGCTCATAATATGGCAGGCTTTTTTTCCAACCACATTGGGGCACAGCATTGACATTATGGGCAGGAAATCCCAAAATAGACAAAAAAAGCAAGAAAATTTATCACAGAAGCTGCTAGGAGACCTCGAGCAAAATTCATTGGTCATTTTATCCGGGCTTAGTAACAGCACAGTGTTCGGTAACTGGGGTTTAGAGATTGACTAGGAATCGAATCAGAGCCTGCCACATGGCGGGCAAGAAACCCACCACTGAGCCACCAATGCACTACATCTAAGCCTACCTACTGTATATTTCACCAAATACATACATATAATCATCTCCAACAATATAGTAAAATGTGTTACTGTATGATGAGACAAAGGTAGGACATCTCTCACTCACGCATCGCCTATACCGCTTTATCCTGTATTCAGTGTCGAGCAGGACCTGGAGCCTATTCCAGGAGACTTAGGGCATGAGGCGGGGAGGTTGCCAAAAGCAAATCAAAAGTCAGCATCAAATTTTTAGTAACTGACATAGGTTGTTCAAATTGCACAGGTTGGTATAGTACCCCTTTCCTCTATACAAAAGTTCTACTCAACATAGTCTCCATCACAAGTCGTGCATTTGCGCCATTGTTGTGAATCCCCTTTGTCGCGGTTGATTGTATTCTACCATGTTGCAAAATGTTTAACATGTTTACAGATGACATAATACACGAGATGCAAAAGATGGAGGAAGAAAGTTAAAGAAGTGGAAGCCAACTTGACCCAGATTCATTCAATTCGATTGCATTATGTAACTGGACAGGGTGCCAATCCATTGCAGGGCAGACACACACTCACACACTACAGACAATTTGGGAACACCAATTAGCCTAATCTGTATGTCTTTGGACTGTGGGAGAAAACCAAGAATACCCGGAGGAAACATGCAAACTCCATGCACACAGAGACAGGAATCGAACCCAGATCTTGGAGGTGCAAAACAACAGTGCTAACCACTACACCACCGCGCCACCCAAGGTAGGACCTTTCCTTCATAATTCGTAAGCATATGAGGGTGTATTGAAGTAATCAAAAAGTGGCTATAACATGTTGGTGAATTGATCTAGGTCAGTAAATTGCACAGGTGTCATAACTTTTCTTCTTTACAGAGGTACCACTCAACATAATCTACATCACAAGCGATGCATTTGCCTCCCGAATCAACTTTGAAGACAAACCATAAAGGGAGGGACAAAGTTGGCTTCCACTTCTTTAACGTTATGGATGGAACTTCCATATTTTCCATCCGTTGCTCTCGTTAATGATGTCATCAGTAAAAATGTTAAACATTCTCTAACCTGGTAGAAGACCATCAACGGCGACAAAGGGGATTTTCGAGAATCAGAATTCAACAGTGGCGCGAATGCATGGCTTGTGATGGAGACTATGTTGAGTAGTACCCTGGTACAGTGGAAGGGGTACTATACCAACATGTTCAATTTAAACAACCTATTTCAGGTCAGTTACTAAAAAAAATGATGCTGATTTACTTTTGGCACAGTCCTAATATAGTATGTTTGGCCCCTAAACTAAAAGAACACCATAATCATGATGAAGCATGGTGGCGGTAGCATCACACTATCGAACTGCTTCCCTTCAGCTTTAGTAAAGAGAGAGAAAATCATGGATTACTCAAAATATTACGTTGGAAAAGAAAAAAAGCTTCCCAAATCCAAGTCCAAGTTCCTCAGAAATTCAATCTGAATCGTCAATAAACACTGACATAACTACAGCTCAATTTTTACAATTTTTTTATGTTTTAACTCAAAAATATGACAAAATCCCAGTGAATCGACTACTCTTAATTGTCAGTGTGTGAATGTGTGTATTCCAGGCTCTGACAGGCTCTGGATTCACTACAACCCTGACTAAGATATGGCACTTACTGAAGATGAATGACTGAATGAATGAATGAATTAACACCGGACTCTTTTTATCTGTGACACTGAATATCTTTATTTTTGATGAAAATATCAAAACAAGAAAGAAAAAAGATGAAAAAAAAAAAGATTACCATAAAAAATAATCCAAAAGAGAAAGCCAGCATCCTGACAGATTGACGTTAATAGTGCCTAATTGTGCTCGCTGTCAGTGAGATAATCCTTTTGGTTCCCAGATGAAATGTTAATTATCAAAGGGAGCGATGTGAGGGGAACATTGTGGATTAGCTGAGCGGGGTCAGGTCACTCGCCTACACACACACACAAAGTGTGGCGCATACAGGAAGCCTTTTAGTGCTCCCAAAATCAGCCCAGCTGCTATGGATTATGTGTTTTTGTTCTTTAAAATTGTTCATTCTCTCTGTTTACCGTACCAGTATCAAGTGCACACACGTTTATTATTCGCTCCACTGTGTCGACTATTTAAAATTCTACATTTACCTTGACGCACCACCCGTGACTGCTGAATACTGATAGAATCCATGTGTTTGTCTTTTTGAAAGGAAAAGACAAAGCCCGACGCATTGCAGTTCCTGTTTTGAGCGCATCAAACAGCTGGAAGAATCCACACTTAGGCTGTAGTGAAATCCAGAATCTAAGCGAATGACAAGAAGGGAGCCAGGAAGTGTTAGCACTTGAAGTGATCCTTGCAACAAAACTTGTTCACCCTTTTTGCCAAGTCTGAACAAACCAGCCTTAGCTAGTCAGACGCTTTTCAGGGCTAATATTATATTTGCAGACAGTTACATTATTATTTTTGGACATACCATCAACCAACCATAACATGCAAAAGATATGCACACACATAGAATATATTTAAATTCCTGATAATGGCAGAATGATTTAGTACAAATGATTTCGCATGAATTTATTCCGAAACTTTATGGTTGGCATGACACAGGAATGATGGTAGTACTCGCCTTTTTCTTCCCTGGACAAGCTTTTTTCTGGATGCCCCAGACAATCAGAATGGGGATTCATCAGAGAAAATGACTTTACCCCAGTCCTCAGCAGTCCCTGTACCTTTTGCAGAATATCAGTCTGTCCCTAATGTTTTTTTTCTGGAGAGAAGTGGCTTCTTTGCTGCTCATCCTTGAAATTTATGAAGGTGAGCGCAACCATCATTCCTGTGGCATACCAACATTAAAGCATCCTGGCACCATTCATGCATGTGGTTGCTTCTCAGCCAAGGGGAGTGGGCTAACTTACAATTTTACCTAAGAACACAGCCATGAATAAAGAATGGTACAAAAACATCCCCCGCGGGCAACTTCTCTCAACCATTCAGGAAGCATTTGGTGACGAACAATGCCTTTTCTCACAAGGCAAAAGTGATAACTGGTTAAGTGATAAATGGCTTGCTGAACAAGACATAAAAATTATGGATCCGTGGCCAGGAAACTCCCACTGGCAACTTGTGGTCTATCCTTGAAAGGCTAGTAGACAATTAAAAATACACAAATTCTGGCAAACTCTAGGTATCACTTATGCAATAATGGGCTGCCATCAATCAAGGTGTGATCAATTGCACTTACTCACTTATCGTCTATACCGTTTTATCCTGTATTTACGGTCACGGGGGCCTGGAGCCAATCCCAGGAGGCTTAGGGCACAAGGCAGGGTACACCCCGGACAGGATGCCAATCCATCGCAGGGCACAGACACACACATACACTCACTCCCACACTACGGGCAATTTGGGATCACCAATTAGCCTAATCCGCATATTTTTGGACTGCGGTAGGAAACTGGACTACCTGGAGGAAACCCACCAACCACGGGGAGAACATGCAAACTCCATGCAAGGCGAATGTCGCCACAGCGGATTTCACAGAAGTTTGGCACAGGTTTTACACCCGATGCCCCTCCTGATGCAATCCTCAGGGGTGCATCCAGTGGCTGGGGTTTGGCCCCTGGCTGGGAATCGAACCCGCGCATTTCGCATGGCAGACGAAATATTCAACAAGTCACACAATTACACATAATAGTCATCAGATGGCAAAAACCCCACTTCGAATACTACACAAACCGTGTCGATGCACCATCATGAGGAAATGTAGTTAAGTAAAAGTACAGATATTTGCTGTACTTTTGAGTAGAGTGAAAGTAAAATAGTGTCAAGTAAAGTGCAGATACGTGAAATATGTATTTAAGTACAATCATGTAAATGCACTGTATTGCCCACCACCTCTGTGTATGTGTAATGTCCTCTGGGAGTAGTAATATTGAATAGTGGTGGGATTGATTTTCAAGAAACACAATGAGTGCAAAAAGCATTGTGCTATGCGGTTAAACTGATTATTAATCGATCATCAATTGGTTCACTTAAACCCATAATCAGTAACCATGCAACGGTTACAGACTCCCATCTCGTCTTACTGATATTCTATTCTACATCTATACACTGGTTTTAAATAGGAAAAACCATCCCTATTACGTGACCTAGGATCTGTATCAGGATCTACAGTATGCTGCAGCTTAACCTGCACTGATTTAAATATAATAGAACAATGTGTACGGCACTTCAGTATGCTGGACCAAAGGATACGTTAAATGGCACTTTTTACATTTGTGTCAGCATATTACAACAGCAGCTCAGAGGGCACTGCATTAAATATTCTTCATTTAACAGACTCTTTATCTCTTGCTTCTTGCTTGTGGGGGAATTTTAGAGAGTCCTATCAATTGTCGTTCACTTGAAAGTCACCCAGGAGTACCCTTCATTCCAGATTGTCACATACAGTTGTAGCGTAGTTTACACAGACTCATCATGAACAGGATTATGATGACCTATTATTTTTCTAGGGCAGATTGTACAACTTATATCTACTAGAGGAAAATAATTTGGTGAACAAGTTAGAATTTATTCTGGCTTTTCTCAAATCAGCACAGAGGTTTTTGCAGCAGATACACACTTCCATCTGTCTAGATACCGCTGTAGTTCAACTAGGGACTGTGGAGGCCAATAGTGACTATGATTGTATTTATTCCCAGTTTACAACCATGGTAGGACCACCGGTCAACTCAAGTTTCACCTTCAGTACTGTAGATCATTTTGATAACCATCAACAAGCTTCTGCCAAAATTCTGGTTGGATATTTGACTACCATATTTGGCAAAAACACTATTTAATCAAAAATAATTGATGTCCTGGCATGGGCCATTTTAATCATAGTCCAAATTTAACTGCTGCTTTAGCCATTCTACAACCTGCTTTGATATGAGTTTGTACTCATTGTCCTGGCGGATCACTCAACGTTCAATCGTCTAGCTCAAGATTTGCTGTTATGCTGAAGAATTCTGAGGCCTTCCTTGTGGTATCAAAACAGCCCCAAAGCATGATACCACTACCTACCATCATGCTTAACAGCTGGTATACTCCTCCCTTACTCCTCCACACACACACACACACACACACACCTCTGGTCATAACATTCCTCTAGATGGCTTCTTCATTGTCCATGTGGTCAGAAACGACCTTTCTGAGCTGGAAAGTGTGGGTTTTGGAACAGGGGGTTCTTTCCTAGATGCCAACCTTTCAGTCCATGGAAATATAAAACCCACTTCAGTGACACTTCAGTGACAATGATTTTCCAGCAGCTTCCAGTTCATGGCATCTTGGTGGATCCTCGACTGTTCCTGACCATCCAAACCAATGTCCTTTCAGCTGAGGGTGACAGTGTGGGTCCTCCAATAATGAATTTGCATAGCGAGATTTTGCGTCGCTGGTGCTTACGATGCCTCACGTTGTTATTTTTTTCCACTCCTGATAAATACACATATTCGTATCTGTCACTTTTACGTTACGTTACTGTTTGATGTATATTTAGTGATTTGCCATCTGTCGTTTGCACAGCAAAAACAGTTACTGGCCAGTGCTGGGGGAAAAACCCACTCTGTCCAATTAGTTTCCATTTATTCATTTGGCAGCTGCTACAGTACAAAGCCGGACACATCCGAACGTAGCGCTCGCGAAGAAGCTGAGTGTGAGGAAAGTGCTGGGAGACTTTCAGCAACTGACTGCAAATAATGAATATATTTTTTAACAAGCTCAACGAGTAATACACACACACACTACAAACATTATTCACGCAGAAGCAAAACTCAGTGCATCAACATCAATAATAATAACACTAATAATAACAAAGCAACTACTACTACGACTTATAATAATAATAATAATAATAATAATAATAAGTAATAATAATATTACTACTACTACTCATAATAATAATAATAATAATAATAATAATAATAATACAACTGCTACTACTACTAATAATAATACTAACAATAATAAGATAATAATAATAATAATAATAATAATAATAATAATAATAATAATATAATTACTACTCCTAATACTACTACTACTACTACTACTAATAATAATAATAATAATAATACAAGAACTGCTACTACTACTACTAATAATAATATTAATATTATTATTATTATTATTAGTAGTAGTAGTAGTAGTAGTAGTAGTAGTAGTAACTACTAGTTAACGAACATCCGTTATACTGCTACTACTACTACTACTACTAATATTATTATTATTATTAGTAGTAGTAGTAGTAGTAGTAGTATTAGGAGTAGTAATTATTATTATTATTATTATTATTATTATTATTATTATCTTATTATTGTTAGTATTATTATTAGTAGCAGTTGTATTATTATTATTATTATTATTATTATTATTATTATTATTATTATTATGAGTAGTAGTAATATTATTATTATTATTATTATTATTATTATTATTAGTAGTAGCAGTTGTTGTATTATTATTATTATTATTATTATTATTATTATTATCTTAGTAGTAGTAATATTATTTACTTCTTCTTCTTCTTATTATTATTATTATTATTATTATTATTATTAGTATTATTATTAGTAGTAGTAGTAGTAGTAGTAAGAAGAAGAAGAAGAAGAAATAATAACAATATAATTACTACTCCTAATAATAATAATAATAATAATAATAATAATAATAATAATAATACCACTACTACTACTTCTACTTATTATAATAACATCTACAAGAACATTCCCTAATGCCAATTTAATAAATCCTGTTGATTTACCAGCATCTTTCTAGGAAGTAAAAAAACAGGAACCTCAAAGTTTTGTGCTTTTTCTTTTTTTTCTGGTACTTATTACCATATAAGCTTATTGCTTTCCCTGCTTATACATGTCTAGTGCCTGATGTAAGGGGCGTATTCAGGGGTTAAAGTGGGCCAGAACTGTCCAGGTTCAGGTACCTTTCATACCAAAAATTCCAGAACTCAATACACTATGATCTTTCGTTAATGCTAATGTTAAGAAAACTGTTAAATGGACCTTTTGCTTGTTGTGGTCTGGTTCTCATTGAGGCTTATACTACCGAGATACTCTCTCAACAAATCAGAACGTAACATATGGTATTAAATTTGCTATCGGAAGGCACACGAAAAAGTACATCTCACACGCTTCCGTCTCAAAACTCGAAGAGCATTCGGGTTATTTTGAGGCGTCTTTTTCCCCGCTTCACCACTGCACTGCACTTTATGGTTCCCCAACCTACCAAAAGCTCGGAACATTGCCAATTAGGTGGCAGTCTAAAAAACAATCATCTAATTTGTGGAAAGGCATCAAGGTGGATTAGTAGTTATGGCTGTCAACTTCACTTCTCCAGGGTTAGGGGTTTGAAGCCTGCCTCCGGTGGAGTTTGCAGGGTCTCCCTGCGGTTGGAGGGTCTAGTCCGGATATTCCCGCAGTCCAAAAACCTGAGGTGTAGGTTTATTGGCATTTCCAAATTGCCTGCATGTTTGTGTGTGTTTGTGTTCTTGTACCCTGTGATGGTCTGTCAACTTGTCAGGGGTGCACTGATGTCTTTGGGATAAGCTCCAGATGTGGAAGAGGCACAGAGTGTCCATTTGCTTTTAGAAATAGTTTTCTGAGGTGCATCTGACCTTCCAAATGACTATACTGTAATATAGTGTTTGTCAGTTAGTGAGTCCAAACTGTATCTTGTCTAGGTTTACAGAACAGATTTTTGATGGAAGCATTTTACCAATTTCCAATGTAACATTCCGATAAATAGCTGTTGTCTAGCAGTTTTTTTGTAGTGCGCGCTGTCATGGATGCACGTTTCCTAATATCACCAGCGTGTACCCGAGTGGTCCAGTGAGAAGCATGCAGTGCTCCCATTCATCAACTGGTGTCCAACTTATGACATCAGTCTGGTATTGAGATTGTTTCGAACTGCTCCTCGCAGTAGCAGTAGATGTTGTGAGCTCGCGTACATCTGTGATTGGCTAGTCTTGCTAAGATGGATATGAGCTTTCAGATATAATATCTATTACATATAATAAAACTATAAAGTTGGTGTGTCTATACATTAAAAATAATGTGAAAAAAATCATTTGGAGGGATCAGAAATGAGTAATAAAATAAATCACAAAATGTTTTTTGGAATTTTTGTCTGTCTGTTTGTTTGTGCCTGCATCACGTAACAACTACTGAACACATTTGAATGGAGTTTTCACAGGTGTATTTGGCCGAGCTTGAGGTAACATATAGTCTTTGTTTCATCGCAACTGACCCACAGGAAGAGAAGATACGCTACTTTGAAATTTAAACGGTAAACGCCCTTATGTCATTAAAAGGATCGACCGTGAAAAAAACATTAGTTCTTCTTAAAATTCAACAGATGGCGCTGCTAATTTTTGAATACTTGTTTATGAGTGTGCAGTTGAAATATACTTAATAAACACTAACTCACACCTTCATTCCGTGCACTTTTTAAAAAATTTAGTTCATTCCAAAATTCAACATATGGCGTACATTTTGTTTTTCAAAGGTGCTTTTGAGTGTGTTATTTAATTCCACGTGGCACATACAGTAAGTATTAGGGCTCTCAATCAATTAAAAATTGCAATCTAGTTAATCACGATTAATCACAATTATAGAATACTTAGATTTACTTGTAATATAAGCATGCAGTGTTGGAATAAAGTAATGCATGACAAGCTGGTTAGAGAAATCATATGATACAGTTTTATAATATCTCCAACATTAACATATGTTAAATGCATATCTCAAATGCATGCAGTGAGTGGGTAGTATGGGGGGGTACAGTACTAACCTAGCGATGGCGGGGCTCGAACCTGAATCTTCAGATTCGGAAAGTTCCTCAGTCATTTTATTATCCGCACCAAGCGTGCCATTATCACACACAACTGTTATGCGTTTTGTAGAAAGCCATTAGGGTCAAACTTGCTCATATGATTAATCTGCGTAAAAACTCATTTTTAAAAATGATGCGCTAAAATTTCTAGATTAATCACCTACGTTAGCATGACAGCTCTAATAAGTTTTTATTTTCAGGATGTCAATCGAAGACTGAAATCATATTGTACATAGGAGACGGAGACCTTTATTCCAAGAAACTATATTCCAATTGATGACATAATGTAGCAGAGGCAGAACCTGACAGTCCGCCGGTTCCCTCCTCACACTGGGCGCCATTTTAAAACAATTGTTTTCGTCTGTTAAACAGAGTCGTTTTGCTTTCTGTCATTTCAGCATGACTGTGATCCCCCATGCACAATCAGCTCTTACTAACATCTACTGCGGGTGGAGGAAAAACACACGGAGTGGCGATAAAAATCTGTGTCCTCTCAGCTCGGGGATTTCACCAGCTCGCAGCTGAACCGTGAAATGTGCAACTGGCTACACACGCTCGGGTGTGATATATGACCCGTGTGATCTAATAACGGATGTTCGTTAAAATCCGGCCGAGGTAATTAGAATCCCCCGCCGCAAGAAGCTCTACGTTTCCCAGCGGTTTCTTACAGACCTTCGAATGAAAATACATAAAATACGAGTAAGTGGAGTACATAACTCGAAGTATGCGAGACGTTGAACAAGTGCGGGCAGTACATACGTTTCCTCTGCTGCCCACGGTCACAGTAAGTAAGCTACAGGAAGGGAGAAGAAAGTAATAAGTCTCATGAATTTATGAATTAATTTTCGAAAAATGTTTCTGACGTTCCTCGAGGTTCCGTGCCGTGTAACTGAATGCGTAAATCTGGAGTATGGAAGATGGACCCGCTCCAACCAGCGTTGCATAAATGGAGGAGCTGCAAGAGTATGATACTGTAAAAGGATGAGAAAATATTCCCATTTATCAGCGAAATGCAGTCCCCATAACAAATGGACCCCGTTTTCTGTTCCACTTCCTGCTTCTGTCAGAGAAACATATTTTGATCGATGATGTCTTTTTCTGGACCACACTACATTTTGATATAGTTTTTGTTTCTCTCTCTCTCTCACTCGCTCGCTCTCTCTCTCTTCTTTCTTTCGGCATCACATCTATTTGCGGCAACCCTCCTCCGAGGCACTGCATGTCGTGGGGTGAGTGTGTGGCACGCAACCCTGCTGCACCTGATTCCCTCAAACCAGATGAGCCCGTTTTCGCTAGCTTAAAAACACCACTCTCGCCATGTCACACCCCAGTTAACATGCAGGCCCTGAGTGAGCATGTGTACTGGTTGCACTCATTTAAAGAAACCTTCCCAGGTCTGGAGCTTCACCTTTATTCGGCGTGTTTTATGCCACCTTTACTTTATGCCAGGGCTTTGTACCAATTAGAGGTAAAACAGTTCATTCGATTCTATATTAAAGCTCCACATGAACATTCCCTGATGACAAGAGACCAGACAAGGGTGCATAATGGGAAAGTCCAAATGGTCTTCACAACACTTTCAACGACAGTGGACTGGCAGGTTCACAATATAGTGATGTTTCCATCAATCCATCCATCAAGGAACCTTTGTAGTCCAACTAGGGACCGTGGAGGCCATTGGATTTATTCCCATTTCACAACCATGGTAGGACCTCCGGTCAACAATGAATTTGCCGTATTAGCATGTCTTTGGACGGTGGGAGAAAACCAAAGAACCCGGAGGAAACCCACCAAGTACCTGTAATCTCCATGCACACAGACCCCGAGGCGGGAATCAAACCTGGACCCTGGAGGCGCAAGGCCATAGCGCTAACCACAACGCCATAAAACTGATAAACTATGTTTAGCCAGGTATTTCCATACTTTACATTCTGTTATCACATCCTTTTCTGACCTATTTTTCTCCCCACCTTCCCTGTCTCAGGGCAATTTGTGCTGTCTGACTGGGTGTCCTCTCATAGAGGTGTATTTAGGCCGCTGAAGTGATTTAGGTCATTTATGAAATATTTAAGTTTTAGCTTGATTTGTCTTAAATGTGTTAAATAAAAGTCTTTTTTGGAGTCTTCTCCTTCATGACTGAATTTCAAATCACTGCACACTTATCAGGGTTTGCAATGGCACGACGTTGCATGTGGATATAGTCATTACAAACGATAACTGATACCGACAAGACATATGGACGTTAGATTGTTGATGATGATTGACAGCTCTATTAGAAATACACATGAATATATTTTAAAATAAGTGTATATCCCAAATATGAGAAATGCAAAGCAAACATAATGTATATTTCTCTTTCTCCCCTCATTTTAATGGCATGAATATTTTTTTTTTTTTGGGTGTAAAAACATAATAAAATGTTCTAATCTTACAGGAGCAGGTATTAGTATTGGGCTCAGACCTTAGACGAACAACAAAAACCTTTTTTTCTTTTTTCTGGTCTGGAGCATTCTAGTGTTAACAAGAGGGAAAGACATAAGCAATGGTCTTAGAGAAGCAATTGTTCTGGAAAGGGTTATAAAACCGTTTCTAAACAATTTGGAGTTCAGTGTTCTACAGTGCTAAAGGTTATTCACAAGTGAAAGGCATGAAAGACAGTCCTCAGGAGTGGACGTCCCAGCACATTCACCCCAAGGTCAGGCTGTGCGTTGCTGAGAGAAATCCAAAGACCCCATTAGACCATTACAGCACAATTAGAAGAAGACTGAACAACTGCAGTTTATTTGGAAGGGTTTGAGTCTTGTTTCTAAAAGAACATAGACGCATGACTGAAGTTTACAAAACCGCATCTAAACTACAAACAAAGCTTCCGGGACTTCTTATGGACAGATGAGACCAAAGTGGACTTGTTTGGCCTTAATGCCCAACACCAGGTTTGCCGAAAAGACCTGAGTACTAAGCAGTCATTGAGGTCGACTTTGTACTGACCTACCAGAGTAATGATCCGAAGCACACTAGCAAATCTACATCGGAATGCTGAAATATAAAAATAATCAAGGTTTTGGAATGGCCGAGTCAAAGTCCAGACACTGAAATGCTGGACAACTGAAAGAGAGCTGTGGATAAGTGAATGCCTAAAAACCTCAAACAACTGAAGCAATTTTACAGTATAACGCGGTTGTCGGAGGTTGTACAGTATTTACCTAATACTAAGACCTGTTACGATCAGATGATTTTAATTATGTTTTTATGCATAAAGTTAAGAGGAGAAAATAGGGTGTATAAACTTTTGAACATAACTGTGTGACGCAGGCAACATAAAAAAAAGAATTTGTGAAGACTTTCTGTTTTAGCATGTGTGTGTGTGCGCATGTGTATATGTGTGTGCGCGCATGTGCGTGTGTGTGTGTATGTGTGTGTGTGTGTATGTGTGTGTGTGTGTATGGAGTGTGGCCTCAGGCAGGTGTTCTGCTCTGACACTGGACCATCGTTAACTCACTCTGAAGCTAATGCGACACACTCTCCCTCTCTGTCCGTCTCTCCCTGTCTCTGGGGGAACGAGGGAACACGACATGCTTCCTGACGGAGAAAGCTCCGCGCCAAAGAGGAAAAGTGCGGCAGCCGTGGACTCGACTCTACATGCTGGCACACACATGTTCCTGACACACGGCTTACACCATCTACGTGTAAATACAAACCCTTCTGCATCTTTCCGAAGCCACATTTCATGCCTGAAATGTCTGCAGCGCTTTATTAAAGCAGCAAAACGTGAAAACGAGGGCGCGCAAACCCATCCTCTCCAGAAACTGATGAGATTCTAGTGGCGCTAAATTACTGCACAGAGCAGGTTTACTCTCTCCGTGATGAATGGATGCAGTTTACGCAGTTTCGTTTGGATTAGTCAAGTAATGCGGCCTGCTTATAAAATGAAGTGTCTTTAATGAGATTTCTAAAAAAGACGGCCTTTCAATCTTACCTCTCTCTCTCTCTCTCTCTCTCTCTCTCGCACGCTCTCGCACGCTCTCAGCAGCTCACAATTCAAAGTGCTACAATGCAACTGTTCTCTCGTTGTTAATTTTCAAAAACTACATAATGCATTTTTTCCAGTATGATGATATTTTGCTTTTAAAACTTTTTTTTTTCATTACCAAAAGCACTAGGCTTAATGTATTTCCATTAGTGCTTTCACAAGAGCAATTATGTCATTGAAAAACACAGAATTTTTTTATGATATTTATGTATCAAAGGCAATAAATAAAGACATAAATAAATATCGATGTTTAAAAGTTTGCGTCAACGTTCTTTGTTTTAAGAGAAAAAACTTTTTGGTTTAAAACTTTGCACTTTTAAATGATAAGAAATTTCATATGCTCTTATTATTCTCAACAAATTCTTAATGAAAACAAGTCATTTTGAGTTTTTTTCTGTGATACTTTTTTATAATAATAATAATAATAATACTTGCAAGCAACGATGAGCGGGCCCAAGCACCCTGCGCCATCGCTAAGACCACAGTAGGCACATGCATTTAAATGGATATCCGAATATCATTATGACATAATTTTTGAAAAGGGTGAATTTTACGTTTAGACCTCCAAAAAGCGCCAGATGCTGGGAAAAAAGCATCACCCTAATAATGTCACTTAATGTGATGTCACCGAACATGATGTCGCTCAAGTTATTATCCACTTCACGGCACAAGTTGAAGGCATCATTACGTTTGACCCATTTCAGATTCCCTCTGCAAGTTTGCATCCTCAATGTCTTGAGATCACATATTAGTGGCGATCCCACTAATATGCATATTTACAAAGAAAAACGAAGCATGGATGGGGACATGAGAAGTATTAAGTACTATATTATGAAAAATGCTGTTATATGATCCTATCTGAAAATTGACTTTTTTTTAACCTAGAGGAGACACTTTTTAGCACCAATACCATGTTTTGGCTATATAGGATCCATTCATTCATTCATTCATCCATTATTCTTCTTTAAAGGTGGCGTATATTATGGATTTTTCGAATTCAAGGAAATTTACATTAAGCTTAATATCTGGAACAACTAGAGCGACGTTAATATTTCTCACATGTACTAATTCAAGGCGTCTGCTTCTGACCTATCAGTGTGACTCTCACAGCCTGAGCCTATACTGTTCACTTATTAT
Organism: Clarias macrocephalus; assembly: GCA_011419295.1. Lineage (NCBI taxonomy): Eukaryota > Metazoa > Chordata > Actinopteri > Siluriformes > Clariidae > Clarias > Clarias macrocephalus. The sequence goes on from JAAGKR010001322.1 coordinate 47,271, forward strand.
CAGTAATATTTGCTGCTTTCGATATAAAAGGCCATGCATACATGTCAATAGCGTACGTGAAAGCCTGGTTTTGACGCACTTCAGTATCGATTGTTTTTTTCCTCATCGCTACTTTCAACCCCACTCACTCTTCCCCGTGACAGGTGTCCTCTTCACTCAGCTCCAGGATGAGGATCAATAGCGAGTACGTGACTGATGAACGGCCTTTGGGTGACAGACTGTAGATGCACCGGCACCACTTCTCTGCTCCGCTGGAGGCCTAAAATGTTGGGCTGAAGTGTGTAAGCGCATTGACAGGTCGTTCAGGTAGACAGGACACGATTGTGAGTGTGGGTGATAGTCTGCTGTGATCGCTCCGCGGGCCCGAGGCTGGCTGGCTGCAATGACAGTTCATTCAGGTATGTGATAGGAGTGTGTTCGCGTTAGGCTGGGGATAAGGATGTGCGTGTGTGTTTCATGACAGCTCGTTCAGGTTGGGTACCGGGACGTGAGACAGTGATGGAGACTGAGAGCTGCTGGCAGATCCAGTAATGTTTTTTAGTGGACTGAAAAACACATTGTTGTGTCTGGCTGTGGTATACTATCAATGTTTTAAGTAAGGAATAAAATACAGCAATGCAAGCGGTTATAGGAAAATAATCCATAACATGCTGTTGTGATATGCTGCAGCATCGCAGTTCGCTATTCGGATGATGATTTATTCATTTATTCATTTATTTTTGAACCAAACACTGTATTTCTTATCCTCTAACTGCTATTAATGTTTTGGAGTTAGTTCCCGTTATCACTTGTCTTACTGGTGTGATAAACTGTCATTCCATTATCAGCCTTAATTTCTTTCTCTTGAACTTAATAAAAAAATAATAAAAAAATAAAAAAATACTAAATCCCGAGTCCTAAAGACTTTAAATGGTGGTAAATGAACAAGTTTTATATTCACTTTAACAAAGTGTTTGAATCATTCTAATATCCAACAAATGTCTCCTTACTGAAAACATTATGATATCAATGATAGTTTTTAGTCTGCTTATTATTAGGCTTAGGCGGCACGGTGGATTAGTGGTTAGCACGGATCGCTTTGCACCTCCAGGGTCCGGGTTCGATTCCCAGGTAGGTTCGATTCCCGTCTCTGTGTGCATGGAGTTTGCATGTTCTCCCCGTGCTTGGTGGGTTTACTCCGGTTACTCCGGTTACTCCGGTTTCCTCCCACAGTCCTGGGAGACATGCAGATTCGACTTGGTGTTCCCAATTTGTGCAATGAGGAGTACCCAGTGATGCACTGGCACCCAACTTCGCCCCCCCCCCCCCCCCCCAAAAGATCTACTAAACTAGCACCAACAGTAGGCATTCTGACCTCTCAGTTCATTTCAGCTTTGATTTAGAATGATATAAATAGAATAAGTAGACAAAAAGATGAGTGGATACAAAAGCTCAAAGCTGGGTCAGGCAGAGCTGGGTCACAAAATATTACATTTCCTTGTTTAGCGTCCATACACACATATTCACATGCACCTCAACGCACACCATCTGTCCTCCCAAAGCACGGCAACCAGATCCATCAGGGACTCCCAGGTCGAGAACCACAGGGCAGCCAAACCACGTGCTCGTACCATCTGACGGATATGTTCTCCGCCGTCCTTTCGATGTGGCCCAACCCCTCTCCACAAATCAGCCTGACGCAGGCTGTATCTCCCTCTGATGGCCATTTTACTAGAAGGGGGTGCCATTTCTGCAGCACCTCTGTTTCTACTTATTCAAGGATTGTATGGATTTTTCTATCACTCCAAAGTTTCCTTTTTGTTATGCCTTTTTTTCTGATTAGTCTCACTGACAATGCTCCTAATTTCACTCTTAAACATATCTATAGGTTTTATTGTTGAGTTTTAACCATGCAACCTCACCAAGTTCATGTTTTTTTTGTTGTTTTTTTTTCCCGAACCACATTTCTTCCGCAAAGTTTTGGGTTCAGCACTCTCCTTGGATAATGTTTTATTGAGTTCTAAACCCAGTTTCAGTAATGACAGAGTTCCTTAGTTGTTATCTTTGCTTGATTCAGCTCAATCATTTGGCCCTTCTGTAATAGTGACTTGTTGAGGCCAGGCAGCGGATAAAGGACAGAGTTACTTTCTTCTCAGTTAATCAGAAGGGTCATGTGTGTATGTAATTGGGTGGGAATCAAACACAGGACATCCACATCGCAGGTAAGACAACTACCACTGGGCCATACTGTGTACTAGCATATCAAGGTATAATCAGATAAGAGCATGATTTCATTACTAACATAGTAAGTTTTTACTGATAGTTCTGGACAAGGTTCAATAGCTAGGAATCTTTAAAAAAACTTTAATTGTACACCCACTATGAAAGTCCACCAAGTGTTAATAATGCATTTTGTTACAAAACTAGGGGTGTCTATTTATTTCTTACATTCCTGTGCCGGTATCTCACCCACACATAATGTAATGCTTTCAAAGATTAAGTCCAATGTGGCATCATCTGTATTGAGCCCCTTAAGGGACATGCGAGGAATAAAAAGCAATAGACATAACAAGAGACAAAAAAATTACATATAACAAAACTTTTTTTGTAAGACAGACAGTTAGCAAGGGTTACAAAACCACTCCTTCTGCATTATGATTGGTTATAAGAATTCAGTCTCGTCTATGATTGGTTAGAAACCTCGAATACCAAGGCGAGGCTTAAAGTGTTTAATACAACGTTTAGCACAATATTTGTTAAGTATTGAATCTCATTAGCAAACTAAATCACATTTATGTTGAAATAATGATGATGATGATGATTGAAATTAATTGGAAATTGCAAAACTATTAACAAGCTGATGGCAGCACGCCTGTGGTTAATAAATTTACATGGTTGATAAATCCCACCTTCTGTGTTATGATTGGTTACAAGAATTCACATTATTAGTTGAAATACGTAAAATTCAAAAATTCAAAATTGTAAATAATTTTTTCAAGATTTATTTGTTAGTTTGATTATTTATTACAAATCATTAATATTTAATAATCAATAATATTTTGTGATTTTCCCCCCAAAATGGTTGTAATTTTTATGTTATTATTTATATTTATGTTATTATTTTTAATATGTTTTTCTTGCATTACTGGCACTGGCACTTGTAACAAATATCCATCCAACCATTGGACCTCTGCAGTCCAGCTAAGTTCCATGGAGCCCAATGGTGACCGTTGTGTTTAACCCAATTTGTACAACCATGTTAGGACCGGCAGATCATCATTCACACACTACAGCAATTTGGAAACGCCAATTAGCTTAATCTGCATGTTTTTGGACTGTGGGAGGAAACCGAAGTCCCCTGAGGAAACCCACCAAGCACGGGGAGAACATGCACACAGATCCGATGAGTTACTCGAACCCGGGAACTGGTGATGCAAGACTACAGTGCTAACCACTGAGCCACCGTCACAAATATCACACATTACCAAATGTGGTTCTTCATCTGATTAAGGGTTAAGGATGCAGATGGGACTTTAATCGTGCTGTTAAGTGCAGTTTAAATGACCTGGAATTATATGAGTCTCTCTGGGTTTCGCAATAAAAGACTATTTTTTCCTTCCACATTTTCAAGGTGAATTTTTCCTTCTGTCTTTCACATCTGTTTCAAGGCTTAGTACATCTGACATCTGGTCTCTGACTGAAAAATTAATTAATGAGCCTCTATTTCACTATGGTATTTAAGCACACAACGACCTGATCCGAGCACGCGATTCAAAAACAGAGCGTCTTTAACATTTAGACAGATTGTCGATTTTTTTTTTTTTGTTTTACACAAATTGATATTTGCAAGAACATGATTTATGCAATATTGAAAGGAAAATAAAAACCTTTCCGCGGTTTTATGATGAAAATGCAGTTCTGGTTAAAGAAAAGTCATTTTGCTCTGAGTCGTTGTAGCCGCTTGCCTGAATTCAGCCACGGTGTAATCTAATGGGTTCTCCTCCTCTGATACGCATGCACCAATACCGCAATATACTTACCCCAAACTTCTCTCCGCAATCAGTTCTGGTTTCAACACGGAGGTTAGATTAGAACTTTCCGCTCTACTCGAGGCTCATTCTAGGCTAAGGTCACGGTGTGATCGTATGTCTTCCAGAGTGAGAATACCCATCAGTCAGAGATCTGCTGGTAAGTAACCCTCAGAAAAACCACAATCACAAGAGCTCGGAGGCGGCCATCGCTCACTCGGCAAGCCAAGGTGAAGCGCATGTGGAAAGGACGCCTGTCTAAGTGACTGATGGAATTCTGCATCTGATATCCTCATTTCAGCCCAGCGAATCTTCACCTTAAGCAGCAGACAAACCTCTGGGGCATACACAATCCAGCCTACCTTTTTATTTTAAAAAACACAATGCATTAGTCATCCAATGTGGAAGAAAATCCTTTGGGAGACAGAAAGCGTTGAAAATATTGTATACATGATATCTATGTGTAATCGTAGGCCAGATGATTCACATAGGAACCGGAGGTTAAGCCTTAATGCCGGGAGAAAAAAGGAAAAAAATCTTTAAATGCATTAATTTGATGATTCGCACAGTGACTTGGTGAAGTGATTACTCAACAGTATTATACTGTGATCTTTGAGCTTTTAAAGGAATACAATACATTTCTGTCTATGTACGTGTTTGACCCAGTCGTCTCCTGTACGGAGAAAATAACTGACTGCGCTTTACTCAATATTTACTTAGAATGCATGTCTTGCGGCACTTGTTGACTTGCATCAATAAGCATACAGTATAGATGAAACATATTTTTTGTACTTACAGGCAAAGACAACATGTTGTCAAAGATAAAGCTGCTGTTTTACATGAAGAAATATACAGTATGGTTGTGCTAACATGGTAACTACTAATGACTTTTTTTTTTTTTTTTGAAATTTAGAAAAAACATTCTTACATGCATGTATCATCATCATTCATTCATCCATTTATCTGCTGTAGGGACCATGCAGGCCAGTGGTGAGCGTTGTATTTATTTCCATTCGCAGGGCATCCATCAACATTCACACACAACGGGTAACTTACTGAATTCAAAAACTGCAAAAAATGATTTACTGCTCTCATACTGCTCTCAGGTCTCAGTCGGATAATAATGTAAAATGGACATTGAGTTAGCTGGGAGTAATTTCCACATCACCTGTACAGTCCTGACCTCGCTACAAGCCGTTTCTACATGTTTGGGACATAAAAGGAGTTCCTGGGAGGCCAGCGTGTCAATCTTGAACCAGGCAGTCAGATCATGGAATCGGCGCACTGAGAAAACCCTGGTGGTATCCAAGCATCAGTGAAACACTGGGATAAGTGCATTAATGTAGCGGGGGGGGGGGGGGGTATATAGAGAAATAACGGGAGTTTTTATTTCCATATCTCTCATGTTCTGCTGTTCAGCGCAATTAAATGTCCTAGTTTAACTTCTCACACTGTAGGTTAGACTGCGAAAATTTACAAAATCTTAGCAAGCTAATGTTTCTTCGAATAACAAATACATAAATACGTATATGATTATATATAGTATATATAAAAATACATATAAAAACCTATATGTCTACATATATTCTAAGAAATTTTCTCTCCAATTTTTAAGCATAATTAAATTTCTTGTTCTATTGGAATTTTTTTTTATTATTTCTAAAACAAACAGAAAATAATAAATACTTAAAATAAGCAAAATTACAAGAACCAGAAATTACACTTACAGATTTAATACAAATGTCCAGAAATAAGCTAAATAATTGTAGATCTCATGTAATATTTGTATATAATACGATTATAATACGATTATAATACAATTATAATACTATTATAATACAATTTTAATTCTATATATACTGTGTGAGTGTATATATATATATATATATATATATATATATATATATACTGTAGATATATATTCACACACGCACACACACTATATATATATATATATATATATATATATATATATATAAATATATATATATATACACACACATTGTATACTGTATGTTCCTTGGCGACAATGTCATACAAGTCGATGAAGTTATATCTCTACTTTTGCTACTTAAGGAAATCCTGCATTCCGCTTTGACCTCACGTAAGCAAACAGGACTTAATGTTTCATGTGGCTGAATTTTAAATAGGACATCCATTTCTGCTTGACAACACTTCGCATGTGCGCCTTTTTCGTGCGCCTTGGTTTAAAAGCAGGCTGGACCTTCATCGAGTTTCGCTTATAAAACTGCCCGCTGCTTGTGGGAGGGTGAAACTCCTTGCCATGCCTTTGAGACTACTTATTCAGTCCGTGCAGGAGAGCGGAGAGCAACACATTAAGGACGGATCAATACTAAGCAAATAATAACCATGTCAAAACACAAGCTAATCCTCTTTGTCAACAGCAAGTGTAGTTGTTTAGGGAGGCCTGGACCCTTCGGTGCATTCCAAATGAAACAAACAAGGCCGGGGAACACGCGATGCGAACAACCTGAACTCGGAGTCGTCGCCGATGACGACGTATGAAACGGATAAAAATAAACGCCGGCCAGTTAATCAAACCCATATTGTTCATTTTCTTTGTTTTCGTTATTTATTTTTTATTGCTTTAACCCCGTGAGAATACAATCAGAGATTACACTGTTCTCGGTGTAAGAATATTCTAATTAAATACCGTGACAATTATACACAGCAGACATCGCTGCCATGGTTGATTGTCCCGTTTTTGTGCAACCGTCACCGCTACAGACGCCTACAGTAGACATAATTATCATTGGAAAAAATAAATAACCCTTAAAAGTTCCTCTGTAACACTTAATGCACCTCAATGCAACTGCTGTAATTTGCATCTAATTAAATATATCAAGTATGCATATGATCAATATGAGATCACTTTCATCAGTACTGATGTTTTATCTCCTGAAGATAAACTAAAATCGTGCCCAAAATATATTAAGATTAAATATGCCATGTATTATAGTTCTCCCTGTGCACAAAACAGGTGCAAAAAAAAAAAAAAACTGGCTATGTGACAATGGCATTCAGCTTGAGGAACCATGGCCTGGGTCATCTCCTGACCGAAACCCAATAGGAAGCTGTTGGACAATGGGGAAGAAGGGACGAGCTGTTTTCTGTAGATGAGGAAGCGATCAGGCATGCATGGATTGAACAAGTGGCAGATGTCTTTTTGATTCTATGTCCAGCCAGATCCAGCAGGTTTTGAAAAATGAACGATTTCATACTTAATACTGATTATTGTATGGCAAGTTCATTGCATTAAATAAATGATTTTTTGTATCTTGATTCTAAAAAAATGAGAATGTCATTAAAACACCGAAATTCCAAAAAACATAAACCCACAGCTGCCCAACTCACTGCAGAATTAAATGTGCACCTCAACTCTCCTGTTTTGTCTGGAGCTCCACAGGGTCAATGTACAAGACCCGGCTCCTATAGCCAAACCTTTGGTCACTCGTGCCAGTGCCAAACATCAGTTTCAATGTTCCAGCAGCGAAAATCTTGGGCTGTGGACAATGTGAAACATGTATTCTTCTCTGATGAGTCCACCTTTCCCACATCCGAGTGTGCAGAAGCCCCAAAGAAGCGAACCACCCAGACTGTTGCATGCCCAGAGTGAAGCATGAGGGTGGATCAGTGATGGTTTGGGCTGCAATATCATGGCATTCCCTACTGTAGGATCAATACTTGTGCTAGATGGGCGCGTCATTGCCAAGAACTACCGAACCATTCTGGAGGACCATGTGCACCCAATGGTTCAAACATTGTATCCTGAAGGCGGCGCCGTGTATCAGGATGATAATGCACCAATACACACAGCAAGACTGGTCACAGAGTGGTTTGCTGAACATGAAAGTGAAGTTGAACATCTCCCATGGCCTGCACAGTCACCAGATCTAAATATTATTGAGCCACTTTTGGGGGTGTTTTGGAGGAGCGAGTCAGGAAACGTTTTCCTCCGCCAGCATCATGTAGTGACCTGGACACTATTCTCAAAGAAGAATGGCTCAAAATCCCTCTGGTCCACTGTGCAGGACTTGTATCTGTCATTCCCAAGACGAACTGATGCTGAATTGTTGCCCTACACCATACTAATGAATTATTGTGTTCTAAGACCAGACGTTTCAGATTTATTGTCCAACCCCTGTTTACTATATTGCATAAGTTGTGCCAAAAAAATTTATTTTTTTATTTTTTTAAACAGCAAAACAATAAATGGCTAAAATGCTCTGCTACAATCGGCACCACAGTGGCTGCGTACCTCAAGGGTCATGGGTTCTGTATCTGTGTGTTGAGTTCGCAAGTTCTCTCTATGCTTGGTGGATTTCCTTCAGGTGCTACGGTTTCCTTTTACAGTCCAAAGACATGCAGACTGGCATTTCCAAATACTGCCTGCTTGTATCCGGCGCCACGTTGGCACCCCATCCACAGTTCCGCCTTCTTTTTTTCGTCCTTAAGTCTCCTGGAACAAGTTCCAGGCACCACGGAACCTTTTACAGAATAAGCGGTAAAGGTGATGGATGCCGAGCAAGCTACAACCTGCGTTCTGTGGAAATATCAAGAGAAGCATCTGCAATCCAACTGACCTCGTAACCCATCGAGTGCGCTCAAACATAGATTATGCATCTTAAATATGTATATTAAATAATAAATGCAGAGAAATATCAGTGAGAGTGCTTAATAAAAAATGAGTGGCGCGTGGAGCACGGAGCCCTGAGACAAACATGCGTCTGTCCTGTTCCACTCACGCTACGTTTTCACAAAAACGATCGCCACGACCCAGGTGACGGGTTTTCCCAGACTGTAATCTAAATAATCTCTGGTGCTGGAGGATAAACTTTTGACGGGACATTCGTCCTCTGTGTCATCGCAGCTTTTCATTAAAAAAAAAAAAATACAATTTTGATTAAACTTTTTTTTTTTTTTTTTAAGCTCACCATCATGGGTGATTCAGGAAGACAGAAGTGCTCCTCAAATAGATGCACATCATTAAACCTTTATTACAAGCCCCAAAGTCAAGAGCTATCCAGCACACCACAGAGCAAAGCGATTCACTTTGACGAACAGCTTCTGCTCTGAAGGCTTCGCTACTGTATGCCTGTTCATTTACATTTTTTTTTTTCCCGCCATGCTGCACACATGTGTGTGTGTGTGTGTGTGTGTGTGTGTGTGTGTGTGTGTCTTCCTCTCTCTCTTTTTGTTGCCATTTTAACCGCCCTCATGCGGAACAGTTGTAGCCTCTCGTTCCCGGGCTACGCCGCTCTTTAATCAGCTTTGCTCTCTGGGAACGGAGCACCCTGAGGGACTCACGCAAATCAACGTCTCCCTTATCTTTCGAATCGCAAAGGTCATAATGACTCAAAGCTACAACGAGGAACGTAGGGCTGTGTAATTTACCATTCTGTTTGATGTATTTCCTCTTCATTCCGTGCTTTATTAACTCACTACACTTTATTTGTCTCCCTGTACTCTATAAAGGAAATTGAGAATGCATTATTAAACACCATATTCTCTGTTCATCTGTTGTTCGGTTTCCCATCAAGTCGTTCAGAGCCAGTGAGAAAAAAAATAAATAAATAAATATATGGAGAATCCAGAGCTTGATATTCTTTGTTTAAGAAATTCACCACACTACATAGAATTTGGGTCGAAAAGAAGAGGCCCAGCCAGAACAGGGTTAAATTAAATTATACTGTAATTTTCTCAGAGAATGGGATTTGAACACGGGTTTTATTGAACAAAATCACACCGCCTGGGCCTGAGGTCTTGTATTTAAGGTATGACATTAGCCAGTCAGTTGAGAATCAACACCGTGGGTCAGAAATAGAAACGCTGTTTAACGAGATGGGAAAAAAAAAAAAACTATGATTTTCTCTGGAAATGTAATTACGAGACACTTTCTTGAGCTCAGCGTCTACGGTACGGTATCTAGCTGATACTTATACCACAACACTTTTGAATTCTGGTTAGTTTACGATAATGTTTCTATGGCAACACGAGCGCATTACACAGGGATGTATTGCCGACACTCAAATTATAAAACTCCGTATTGGCAGGTTTTTTTTTTTTTTGTTTTGTTTCTGGGTATTAAAAAATGTTGAGCGAGTCTCCGGTTCAGAAACGCACTCATACACTTCGGACCAAGTGCAAACGCCAAGTAACCTAATCTGCATGTCTTTGGACTGTGGGAGAAACCAGAGTACCCGGAGGAAACCCACCAATCCCTGAGAGAACATCCACGTGCACAGACCCTGGAGATGTGAGGCCTCAGTGATAACCACTAATTCCACCATATTGTTAGAAGAAATTCCACAGATGAACCTCATTGTTTTATTGTTTAAATGTGTACAAATTTTTTTTTGTTTGATTTGTTGAAGCCATAAAGAAGTTTATTCATGAATGTCGCCCCAGCTGGAAACTGGGAAGGCCTTCATGTGTATAATTATTATTAAGGGATTTCTACCCTTACAGTATCGGTACATTTACTATAATCTAGTCATATTGTTTAGTTTATTTAAGTTAATACTACAGTATTTGTATAATCAACACTATGTTTCCTCCCTTTGCTTTCCATCTGCAAGGTTTTTAATGGCTGGCACCCGTTCCATGTCCTCGGGCAGAGACCTCTGTTCTTCCCAACTGTGCACCCTCCAAATGCTCACGTGCCACAAATCTAACCCGCCTAATGCGATTAGCGGTTACTATGGGAGAGTGATCAGCGTATGCTATCGGGGAACTGAGCTAGATCAGGTGTGCATAAAATACAGTGCTAAACCTACAGCATGTACAGTATTGACCCCATTCGATCCTTAACGCCCAACTAAATAAAAAATATATAGTTTTATTAAATAAATAAATAAATAAATAAATAAATACACTGGCTTTAAATAAGAGGGGTGTTCAAGTCAACCTGAAACTTTAGATTGTGCAGAAGAACAGAACACAGTTATACAGTAAGAGTAAAAAAAACTCCCCGTTATTTCTTGCCATATGATCCTCTGTTGCACTAATGCACTTATCCCAGCGTTTCACTAGTGCTTGGATAGCATCAAGGTAAAACGTTTTCACAGTACGCCGGAGCCATGATCGGCGAAGACTTCCTGCTTCATGTCTGAAACGCTGGCCTCCCAGGAACTCCTTTAATGGCCCGAACATGTGAAAATGGCTTGGAGCGAGGTCAGGACAATGAACGATTGTGTGGACAGATTCCTCAGCCAAATGCGTCTCTCCCGCAAGATGCAGCTAGTTATGCGATGATTTTAAGGATCGGGCGTTCCACTCTCTGAATGTTCACGGGAACGATCGCAGTGGGCTCCGAGCCACCTCGTCCAGGATTGTCATTCATAGATGTATATAGAACGTTTGCCCCAGAGTGACTTGAATGCCCCTCATATATGGTGTTCTTCTTGGCAAAACTGGTGCATCTCCATCACACGTCCTGACATATTATGTAAATTTGTTTAAAAGTAATTACCTGCAACTAGGATAACTTTACATTGATAGCCAAAACTGTGTGAACACCTGACTATGATAACCGTACGATCTTTTGGAACATCTCATTCCAGATTTTATCCATTTGTACAGTTATAATAACATCCACTCTTCTAGGAAGGCTTTAAACTAGATTTTGGAGTGTGGCTGTCGGGAGTTGTGCTCATTCAGCCAAAAGAGCATCAGCGAGGTCAGGTACTGATGCTGCATGAGGAGGCCTGGGGTGCTGTCAGTAATGCCGTTCATCCCAAAGATGTGCTCAGTAAGGTTGAGGTCAGGTCTCTGTTGGGACACTACAGTTCTCCTATGCCAAACTTACCAAACCGTGTCTTCATGGAACTTGCGTTTTGGATAGGGGAAGTGCTGAAAACTTTTGGCCCTTTAGTTCCAATGAATGAATATTTTATTCATTCTTCAGCATGCAAAGACATCCTGTAAAATTGCTTCCAACTTTGTGGCAACAGTTTGAGAAAAGGTCCATATGTGGGTGATCAGCTCGTACTGTATTATACTGTGTATAATACGACCATACAGTGTACATCATCAGCAAGCAGATTTATAGAATTACGGATTTAGGTTTTGAACATTTAATATATTTTTGACATAATTAACTATTTTGTGCTTTGCATAAAATCCCAAATGAAATGAAAATGTTTAGGATGTAACACACCAATACAGGAAACATTTTATCCACAAAGCACAATATACTTATTATACTTCTTACCAAGAAAAGACTGAACGTTCACAAACAACTTTTGATTTTAATAAAATGCACAATTTATGCAATGTCAGAATTAGTGAGTTGTACATTATGGCTAGTTGTACAAACTAACCTTTCTCTCAGTCTACACGTGTCTAGTTAAATGTCACAAAGTCTGTGTAGTGTTCCAACGTCTGGCCTGTCATGTATATGCTGCATGTCTCTTAACTTCCTAAACCACAAGTCGTAGCGGCAGCTCTAATCGGATTCGAGCCCATATAATTAAAATCGTCCTCGGCAGGGATCATCCTGTAATTAGTGTCAAGCCATTAACTTCCTTTCATATGTATGTTAACAGCATATTTAATGCCTATGTTTTTTATGAATTTTAATCAGGGTGCCATATCAAAACAACATAATTTGAAATGAAGGACACAGAAGCAAAATGGTAATTACCCGGGGCCAAAGCATAATTATCCTGTTACTGAGGTATCATGTCTGAAGTAAAAGCCATCACTCTTCTTTTTTTTTCTTCACAGATCCCCTTTTGCATTGTCAAGTAAGGCTTTGTTCCTAATACTGTATAGACACAGGTAATACTGGTGTTTGTTTGAATTAGCTTCTGTGATTAGCATGCTACTGGAATGCGAGGATGCTAGCTAGTGTTAGCATTCTGATAAGATATTGATTTAAAAGCAGTTTGATTCTTCAAAATAGAATAAAAAAACTCAATATTAATGAATAATAAGTTTAATAGAGAGAGAGAGAGAGAGAGAGAGAGAGAGAGAGAGAGAGAGAGAGATTTTTCATGGAGGCAGAACAAACACCAACAGCTCGTACATGATGAAGCTAGCAAAGCTGTGACATTATAGACGTTGTCTTTTAATATGAGTAAATGTAGTATTATTGATGTATTAATATAAATATATTATTATTAAATGCTGTTCTTTTTTTTTGTGTGTGTGTAAGATTTAGTCAAGACATAGCACCATGGGTCCAACGAACGTTACCAAGGACGGTAGCAAGAAGAAAACAGAGACACTTTCAGCTTTGTTTTTTAAAGCAGCCAGTGCCAAGAGGAAGTTGTTTAATGTTTATTCATTTCATATTTTACTTAATTTACATATCTTTTCTAAATGTTTTGATTGTTTTTATATGACAAATATGATTATATTGATGGAAATGTATAATATTGGAAATATTTTTGGGTGGCTGCACAGATTATGTGCATTTACATTATTTCTTATGGGAAAATGTGCTTCACAAGACAAAATTTTACCTTTAGAGCTCCACCTATCACCTATAACAACAACAAGTCTTCCGGTTTCATGAAAGTGTCTTTTCAACATACATTAAAAAATCCTATTTCATACAATGTGGTTTGATACAATGTGAAAGTTTCGGGATTAGTCTGTTAACTAAGAAATACATCTTGCCAAATGGTGTCGATATTTTCGGGGGGTTGAGTATGTTGAAGGTCTTCCTGATCTCTTAACACGCGTGCCACTCAAAACACCTTGACCAAGCCGAGTCATATCAAACATCTCTGTGGCAGATTTGCCTAGTTTTACACAATTTTTTACATTTTACTCTTTGTCCTACCTTCTATATTTTACTCTTTGTTCTACCTTCTATATTTTACTCTTTGTTCTACCTTCTATATTTTACTCTTTGTTCTACCTTGCTGTCCATTATGAAATAGCAGACATGGATACGCACGCAGTCAGAATAGCACCAGATGCACAGCATCCTATGTACACGGTACGATGTCTTTTGGCACACTGACTTATGAAGGTCTGTGCTTCCATCTGTTAGCATGTTACAAAACTAGTCTCAAAATGTTTTGATACCACCTCGAAAGAGAATATTAGCTAATCAGTATAACAATAATTGGTGCGTACTGATTTACTTAGTTAGAGTGGTGGTGGTACTATTAGCACAGCCGTAGCAAAAAGTTTTGAAAATGACCAAAAAATTTTTTTCACAAAGTCTGCTGCTTCGCTGTTTTTAGACAGTTTTGGGACCCAACATTTTGATGTTTTGTTCCGAGAGCCACTTAGCTATCACTTTTTTGCCTCATGGCAAGGTACAACGTTTCCCAGCCATCCAAGAACAGTTTGGTGATAAACAATGACTTTTCCAGCATGATGGAGCACCCTGCCATAAGGCAAAAGGAATAACTAAGTGGCTCGGTGAACCAAACATCAAAATTTTGGGTCCACAGACAATAATCCCATACATAACTTGTGGTCAATCCTCAAGAGGCAGGTTTACAAGCAAAACCCCACAAATTCTGACAATCTAAGCATTGATTTTTGTAAGAATCATCTCGCCATCAGTCAAGATGTGGTCCAGAAGTTGATTGACATTGGCATGCCAGGGGATTTGCAGAGGTTTTGAAAAAGAAGGGCCAACACTACAAATATTGGCTCCTTGCAATAATTTAATGTAATTGTCAATAAAAGTCGTGGCACTTATGGAATGCTTGTTATTATACTTCAGTGTATCATAGTACCAACATCTAACAAAAAGATCTAAAAACACTCCATCTTAAAACTTTTGCCACGGCTATAATAGTAGTTGCTGTAGTAGTAGGATGAGGAGTTAAGGTTGTAGCACTAGTAGTAGTTTGAGGTAGCTTTTAGCTGGGGGAAAAAGGTGATGGTGTCATTTTGGGTTTGTCGTAAATTCCTTGGGTAGTTCCTGATACTGTAAGCTCGACCAGACTTCTCCCTTCTTTCAACTACATAACTTTCCTAGCTGTTTCATTGTAAGGAATCATTTCTAAGACTAATTAAACAAATCACAAAAATAATGAATAAAAGATAGCGTGGGACTTACAGGGGTTACAGCTTCCCTCAGAAGGACAGACCCGAGGACACCTTTTCTTTAAACGTTTAGGATTAACGTCACTCTGCCCTCATCAAAACACCCGGCTCAGAACATGACAAGCGGAGAAAGCCAATACACTCTGAATCCGTGTCCCTCACCTTTCCCTTCATGTCCGTGAGTGTAAGAATTCAACATATAGTGTTTAATATCCACTGTCAGTTGCCAGCAGCGTGTGGGCAGGATAAAGAAGGTCCCTTTGATGTGAGGAACTGTATTCCGGCTATCTTGCTGGGAGATAAGACACATTATGCGCTCTGCTGTTCCTTCAGAAGCAAATGAAGAGACATTTCGGAGAGGAATTTGTTAAGAAAAAAATAGTAATGAAAGGAGATGGGGAGGTTAAGTAAAATTTGCTAAAATTGAGCAATTGTGAAACTGCCACAGGACTTTTAGAACAGTGTTAAACTATTATACAACATGTAGTGCTGGTGTATATAGTCCTTTGAGTTAAACAAGCTGATTGAGGCTAATTAGTTGAATAGCAATTTACACTCACTCATCGTCTATACCGCTAAATCCAGTCATGGGAGGCCTGGAGCCCATCCCGGAAGACTTAGGGCACGAGGCAGAGTACACCCTGGACAGGGTTCCAATCCATCAGAGGGGGCGCAAACATACACGGACTCAAACACTACGTGCAATGTGGGAACACCAGTTAGCCTAATCAGCAAGTTTTCGGACTGTGGGAGGAAACCGGGGTACCCGGAGGAAACCCAACAAGTACTGGGAGAACATGCAAACTCCATGCACACAGAGGCAAGTATCAAGCCTGGCTGGAAATCAAACCAAGCCCCTGAAGGTGCAAGACGACTGTGCCGTGTGTATATATATATATATACACATACACACACACACACTGTATATATACAATATATATATATATATTTATTTTTTAAGCTTTATGCTGAACAGTTACTCACAGCCATTATTTTTACTGATTTAAAACCATTTCCTTAATCTTCCAAGCCTTGTACTTCAAACTTCCACAGTTCAAGCTTCTATCAATAGACTTATTTTATAATCACTAATAAAATGTCATTAACAGGAACGCCATAAACAATTATACATCATATTACAGTATACAACTGCTTAAAGAATTCCAACTTACAAATGCAGGAGGGTTTATATTTAAAGCATGAAAGCCAATAAAAAAGTATATCTTTAACACTAGCCACTCATCACCAACACCAGAGTCGCTCCGCTCAATTCACTCAAGAAGGCTAATTATCATGAATATAATTAAAAATTTATAGTCATCATTTTTTGCAGGTCTAAAAAGGTGGATAAAATGATTTCTTTTTCTCCGCTGCGTGTTCAGAAACAGTGGCTTTAACACTTCGTGGCTGGAGGTCGACAGTGACTAAGTGCATGAATAGAACAGAAGAGACTCCACGGTGTTGAGAACAATACAAAATGCCATCCTCATATGATAAGGTCAAGCCTAAGTCTTTGTCTCTTTCATCCACTTAAGCTGTTCTTTCACCTTACGAGGATGGAGAAAATGGCAACGTCGCGGCCGTAACATTTTCATCTACCAATTAATGCGATTTCAAACATCCCTCATTGTTTCCCGCTACCTACATGGCCTTGTTCATGGCTGAGAAATATTACTAGGAGACGCCGAAAAGCAGAACCGCAGCTGTCTCCATGCCGTGACGGACGCACCGCGATGGCGCACGACACTATTGTCAGTGATGATACATATAATAAAGCCTACTGCTTGTTATACAACCGGCTGTCAGTTTGACATTTGCTTGCTTCTTAATGCAATGTGCTCGCTTGTTTACGTACTGCATGAAGTTGACAAGATACACGAAGATGCATAGCATACGGTGATCTTGAAATAAAATAAGAATATCATTATTTTGCAAATGAAATGACATTTTCTTTAAAAGCGAAATTCATCACATTCCAGTGAAATATTCCATTTTTAATTCTAAAAGTCCAGTAATAACTCAAAATATAGATAAATAAATAAGATTTGAAACTACAGAAATGCTGTATGGCAGGGCACGGAGGCGATCAGCCTGAGCACAAAATGACGGCCATCACGAATATACGAAAAAAGAAAAATTGCGACCAAACGTATGCAGTAGAATTATGTGGCAACTGGAAGTATTTAAATTGAGGCTTCACACATGCCAGGCATGACCAGTCATTCTGGCCGGCAGTCCATTAGCAATTACCTTAGCCCCATCTTCAAACTGCTTGTGTCAGTAATCATACTAGCATGTTTACAGCGCCTTGTTCTGTTCTGCCTCATTATTCCTGTTTATTCCGTCCTCCTTCAACGCGGAGAGATAAACTGCTTTCCGGACGGGCTCATAATCGCACTATTTAACGCGCCGCGCAATTACGTCCACCACCCCGCATCGAGGCCTCGTTGTTCAAAGCAGAAATGACTATAACGGCAGCGTAATACACATCACACGGTAGGCGTGCTGCGGATTCTGCGATGGCAGACCTCTGGGTGCCCTTGCGCTCAGGATTGGAAAGCGGAAAGCTGTCATGCGGCAGCGTCTCTGATACTTTCCACAGAATCCGTGTGTGGAAGGCGCTAAGGTTTCCGCCATCCTCTTGCCAGGATCGCACCATCTGGAGTAATAAGGGAAATCTCTTCAGTACATCTGCTTCGACTGGAAGGTTATTTCAAAGATCAAATTCTGTCTTATATCTGTTCAAAGCTGCCAGGCTCGGCCTCTGCTCCGACCAACAACATCAGCCAAGTGCCTGTGGTTTTACTATTGACTTGCAGTTCTGGAAGCTAGATCTTATTTCATTAGAAAAGTCCATCCACAACAAGTAATGTGTGCATCTACTTTATGTCACTAGGCATGTTTACATGGACTCGAATATTCCCTATTAACCCACCAATCAGTCAGTCGGACCAAGTCTGGTTTGAATATGTAAATTCTCTAAATCTCTGATAATCCATTTAATAGGCAAATATCACCCATGTAAACACTTGATCTGATCGTTTCTCTCGTGTTGGAATAAACTTATTTTTCCTCTGCATGTTTCCTGATCAGCAAACTCTGAGAGCGCAACCCTCCCCCACTTGTCTTTACTTTCACTCACTAGTTCCCTGGCTAAGAAAGGAACACTGATTGGCTCCCCAATTCATATGTAATAAAGCATTAAACCAATCACAGAAGAGACTGAATTCTGATATCCAATCATAACACAGAAGCCTGGATTCATCAGGAAAGATTAGATAACCTACCTTGAAGTTGGTCATTCCTGGCAGAATGAGCGGTTCACATTGGTTAAAACAATTCTTTATGAATCTCAGCAGTTAAAGGGTTAAGGGCCTCACTCAAGGGCCCAACAGTGGCAACTTGATGATGCTGGTGCTGCCTTAACCACTGAGCTATCCCTAGGCCTACCCCCTGTCACAGCGAGCCTCATTCCCACTATGTCTGCCAAAAATCAGGTGAAGGCAGTAAGAAACCAGTAAGGATGTAATATTGTCTCCGTTGACGGTGAAACTCTGATGGAGCGCGATCAGGACTATACGAAGTACGCTTAGCACCTTTTATTTGTGACGTTTCCCCTGACGGAATACTTTAGATCCATGTTGACCTCATTTATATTCATGCATCCCATCCACTGGTTTGTCTCCCTATTATTCTCACCTTTTTCCTCCAAGTTCATTAGTCCACCAACCGCGACCTTTTTTCTTGAAGGAAAACCGCCGAGCAGACAAGCTTACATTTGCAATAATGCTGATCATGAATACATTAACATCCCAGTCTCTTGCTAGCACCTTCGATCAAATCAGCTAAGCACAGCTATGATGCCTGGCCATGCCGAACTCTTTGCAATGCAATTGACAATAAAAATCATAAACACACTTATCATATGACAAAGTGTGCTATTCGCTTGAACGCTCACTTACACAGAGTTAAGCATTTGCGATATTATCTGACACCACTGGCTACTAAGTATTAATTTACCTTGTGGATACAAAAAATAAACAAAAGCACCAACAACCGGAATGCATTTACAAAATCAGAATGTGATTGATGATCTTTCGGGGTTGGCAGTGTTGTCACAGCCCTTTGCTGTGGCAGAGCTTTTAGACGCTGGGGCTTTGCTGATTTGCTTTATTACCGAAATCACAAGAGAGGCACGTGCTGTCGAAAGCACTGAGAGAGAAAATGACGCTCCATTTGTCTTGTTAATAAAGCTTTTTTTTTTTCTCCCACCCTATTTTCTGTAAAGGGAATTCACTTTTCCCCACGCCGTGGACAAGCCTGTCGGAGTCTAGAGGAAGTGCATCTCGCTCATATGCCACGTGGGGTTTGAAACCAAAATATGCTGACCTGCTTTCCAAGACCCAAGAATGTTCCTCAGAGCTAGTCACTAAATTATGAGTGGAATGCTAGAAAAAGGAAAAGACTATATCTGACATGATAACTGGAGGACCAAATACCACAATGTCTGCTCCGATTAAGTGTTACACTGCAAAAAAAATCTTAGCATCTTAGCAAGTGAAATATTCTTGAATCTAGACAAACCTATATACTCATCATCTATACTGCTTAATCCTGCAGTCAGGGTCACGGAGGGCCTGGAGCCCATCCCAGGAGACGTAGAGGACAAGGCGGGGCACGCCCTGGACAGGGCACCAATTCTTAGCAAGGCACACACACACACACAGACTCATTCACACACTACGGTCAATGCCAATTAACCTAACCTACATGTCTTTGGACTATGGGAGGAAACCGGAGTACCCGGAGGAAACCCACCAAGCACGGGTAGAACATGCAAACTCCATGCACACAGAGACGGGAATCGATCCTGGCTGGGAATCGAACCCGGACCCTGGAGGTACAAGGCGGCAGTGCTAAACCTATATATGATTTCTTAAAATACAGGTTAGCACTGTCTCCTTGCACCTCCAGGGTCGTGGGCTCGATTCCTGCCATGGGTCTGCGTGCGTGAAGTTTGCATGCGTTTGGCCGGTTCCCCTCCGGGAATGAGACTCGGGTTTCATCCCACAGTCCGAAGACATGCAGATGAGGTACTACAATTGCCCTCTATGGCATGGTTGCTTAGTGGCTAGCACTGTCACCTTGCTCTTCAAGAACCTGGGTTCGATTCCTGTGTCGGATCTGTGTGCCTTGAGTTTTCATCTTCACCCCATGCTTGGTTGGGTTCCCCCAAGGACCTAATTGGCGTTTCCAAATTGCCTGTAGATGGTGCTTCGGAGAAGGAAATGGCAACCCATTCCAGTATTCTTGTCAAGAAAACCGTGAGTGCCATGGTCCATGAGGTCACAAAGAGTTGGACACAACTGAACAAACCTCCCATTTAGTACCTTTGCTATTTTTTTTTATATCCCTGTACTTGTTTGTTCAAGGCAATGAGCTCTCCTCTTAATTTATGGACAACCATCTTGACTCAGCCATTTCTGACATGCAGTCAAACGTCTCCATCAACAAATCTCTAGAAAGTCCAGGTATTTGCTTCGTTCTAAATCAAGTACACCTGAGGCATCTAATCTGCGCTTGACACAACACCTGATTCACAAATCTGTGCTCTAATGAGGGATTTTATTCAGGAGGTTGAATCATTATGAGACTGCAGTGATTATTATTAAAAGGAGCCAATTGTGATGAATTTGGAGAAATCACTTGTTACGGTATATTGCATAATTGTTTTGGGCTGTGTAAAATTGCTACAAGCAGCTGCAAGTTAGTAATTTTGGCCAA
Organism: Clarias macrocephalus; assembly: GCA_011419295.1. NCBI lineage: Eukaryota > Metazoa > Chordata > Actinopteri > Siluriformes > Clariidae > Clarias > Clarias macrocephalus. The sequence goes on from JAAGKR010001322.1 coordinate 68,099, forward strand.
AAAAAATTAAAAAGTCAATGGGGGTTGAAAAACTATTCATGACCAAAAACCATCATACGATCTGAGCCTTGACTTCTGTGATCCGTAATGTTGAGAAACTGACACTCCAGACACAATATGCCCAAATATATCATATATTTTTTGCACCAATAATAATAATAATAATAAAAATAATAAATATATAAATAAAAGCACAGCTGGATGGAGAGATGAACTGAATGACTCACTGATGGTTTATAAGAAGTTTAGCCACAGCTTCGGTGTGACAGTCTGTTCACAATCTAGGATTGGGATTTTACTCGGCGAACGCTGTGAATCTTATTGCTACAAACTGTAAACCAGTGCTGTTATACTAAACATCACTGCTTGTCTAATTAAATTTGTGGACCAGGTCTAATCTGAGCTCTGTTACACCGCGGGGCTGCTAAATTCTCAAAACTCGACAGAGGTGAAGGTAATCCACAAATCCTGTACTTAAGGACATGCAGAGATTCCCTACGGCAGATATTAATCAAGTAAAAGTAGAAGTTCTCAGTTTACATGTACACGTGAGGAAAAGTAAAAAAATAAATAAAAAAAAAGCAGTCACCTTTATATTGACTTAAGTATGTAAAATAAGTGCGGCGTTTTATTCCTTACTTAGTCCAAATGACCCAGAAAAAGTGTTGAATTTTTTTTTTTTTTTTTCTAAAAAATTTTCATGGACCGTACAAAACATCTTATGAGGAATCCAATGATGCTTAAAGACTTTTAAGTCTGATCAGAATTAAGTAATCGTATGCAATGTCATCTGAGGACAAAATGTGCTTGAATATGCAACCCCTGGGGCGTAATAGCCCATAATTATTCCCATTTTTTCCAGCACATTTTACTTCTTCTTCGTCAGAACTGTTGGTGAAACTTAATCATAATTCTGGGGGTAATGAAGCTGGAATTAGATTAATCTATTTGCTTATTAATTGAAACTCCTACAGCGTCAGAGCGTCTTTGTTGTTGTTTTTTTACTCGTTCTGACTTACGTTACACAACGGCGCTCTTTCTCTGTCTTCTGTATTTTGTTCTTTGAATGAAAACTCCTTCACCTCGCCTACCTTATCTGCTCCTTATCTACCACTACTTCTGGTTGTCATCCTTCTTTCTTTCTTTCTTTCTTTCTTTCTTTCTTTCTTTTTCCCATCTCCTACTCACCGCTCCTGTCCTCCTCCTCCTCATGCTCCGTTTCTTCGGTTCATCCTGCGTCTCATCACCCCTCAGTCTCATTTTTTTGAGAGACAGCAGGGTCATTAAAGCAACCATGAAACCACCACTCTGCCTTCCAGCTCATCACACCCACACCACCTGCACACCCGGTTTGACACTAACTTAAAAAGAACGACAAGAGGAGAAGAAAGGTGCCAGGTGCCAATCACTTGGCTGCACGCTGAATGATACTAAAATCCCATCTTGTTCTCACCTCCCTCCCTCCCTCCCTCTTTCCCTCCCTCCCTCCCTGCCTCTCTCTCTCTCACTTTATCTGACAAGAGTAAAATCCCCTGAGCTCTGTCTGTCCTTCTCTACTCAACCTTTCTCTCTCCAGGGAATCAGAAGCCCAACAGCCCCAACGATACACTTCTGAACTCAGCAGTGGGGAAAGAGTAGGAGTAGTGGATCTCGGGTAGCACACTGAAGGCTAGGTTTACTTCCTGTTGGTTGATTACATGCAAATTAATTACATTGCACACTAAAATGACCAATAAAAATGATTCTACAGTACTTCTACCCATGTCAAATCCTATGTGAACTAAGAAAGTTTAGTACTGAATATAGGTGGGGAAAAAAACATGTTTTTTAGTTTAGTACTGAACAAAGGGAAATGGGTGGGAAAAAAATATTGGAGGAAAAAAAATCCCATTTTTGTGTGTGAGAACATGCAAAAATTTTAAAAATTTAATTTTTTTTCCTCCAATTTTTTAATTTTTGTAGGTGAATATTTTTTCTTCATTTCCTTTTTATACATACAATATATATAAGTGAAATTTCTCTTTATCCTCAAAATTATTTTGTTTCAACCCAAGTCCGTTCAGTAGTTTAGCATTTACTTGTTTGAAGAAATATAAAACTTTAGAATTCAACTTATTAATGAACTTATTTCTTTAATAACAAAATGCCAAAGTGAGTAACACACACACAAACAAAACAAAAACAAAAAAAAAACTGCTTTCAAATAGTCAAACATGAAATATGACTATCGATGGATAAAATATATAATGTGTCATTCTGATAAAAAATTTTTTTTAACCATAAATGTTCCCTGATTTCTATGGTATAGAAGGATGTCGTACAGACTCTGTCTGAGTTATACAGTAAAAGTTTACTTCAATCCTGTAGTGTTACAAATGGGATGTGATTTCTATAGTATTTATTTAAATAATCAATTTTACTGTAAAAATGATCTTGAATGTAGTTTAATTTATTGGGACTTTATTCAAATAAGTTTACAACAAACCAAATATAAGATTATTAAGCTCATCTGCAGTCAAGAGGCATTGGTGGCACAATGGTAGCTTTATCGTCTCCTACAGTATGTGGAAGGTTTGAATCCCACCCAGTTCTCAAACACCAGCTACTGGATGCAGTGCTGGTCCTGAATGCAGCCCGGATGAAATGGAAGAGGTGCATGAGGAAGGACATCCGACATAAAACCTGTGCCAGGTTGTGTGAGGATCAGAAGGTCCGCTGTGGTGAAAAGGCTCACAACAAGCTTATGTCTACTCAAATGTTACTAAAATTATACAGTTTTGCTAGTTTTAGGAAAGAAAAAACTTAAAAGTAGCAAATCCTCTGCCAATAGGATTAGAAGTTTGATCGTCCCTTTGGATAAGAGCGTCTGTCAAATGCCTAAATGAAAATGTAAATTTTTCTCTTTACAAAAAAGTCTTCTTACATTTACTAGAAATAAGCTTAATAATCTTATATTTGTTTTGTTGCAAATGTATGCAGATGGGTATAATCATTTAGAGATATGTTTGGCTAGATTCAAAAATATTTCACTTGCTAAGATGTCATTTTTTTTCCCGTGTATAAATAATAGGTGGCGGTCTATTGATTAGCACCGTGGCCTCGCATCTCTAGGGTCAAGTTTTTTGGTTTGTGTGTCTGCATGTAAATTTTTTTTATTTAAGGAGAGAAACACATTAAGTAGCACTTAAAGAAGAGATATGAACGGCTAAATCAGAGCCAGAGCTGTGTCAAGAGCTTGGTGTTATAATAATAATAATAATAATAATAATAATAATAATAATAATAATA
>JAAGKR010001322.1:71406-120428 GCA_011419295.1 Clarias macrocephalus
TCGTACAGACTCTGTCTGAGTTATACAGTAAAAGTTTACTTCAATCCTGTAGTGTTACAAATGGGATGTGATTTCTATAGTATTTATTTAAATAATCAGTTTTACTGTAAAAATGATCTTGAATGTAGTTTAATTTATTGGGACTTTATTCAAATAAGTTTACAACAAACCAAATATAAGATTATTAAGCTCATCTGCAGTCAAGGGGCATTGGTGGCACAATGGTAGCTTTATCGTCTCCTACAGTATGTGGAAGGTTTGAATCCCACCCAGTTCTCAAACACCAGCTACTGGATGCAGTGCTGGTCCTGAATGCAGCCCGGATGAAATGGAAGAGGTGCATGAGGAAGGACATCCGACATAAAACCTGTGCCAGGTTGTGTGAGGATCAGAAGGTCCGCTGTGGTGAAAAGGGCGTCTGTCAAATGCCTAAATGAAAATGTAAATTTTTCTCTTTACAAAAAAGTCTTCTTACATTTACTAGAAATAAGCTTAATAATCTTATATTTGTTTTGTTGCAAATGTATGCAGATGGGTATAATCATTTAGAGATATGTTTGGCTAGATTCAAAAATATTTCACTTGCTAAGATGTCATTTTTTTTTCCGTGTATAAATAATAGGTGGCGGTCTATTGATTAGCACCGTGGCCTCGCATCTCTAGGGTCAAGTTTTTTGGTTTGTGTGTCTGCATGTAAATTTTTTTTATTTAAGGAGAGAAACACATTAAGTAGCACTTAAAGAAGAGATATGAACGGCTAAATCAGAGCCAGAGCTGTGTCAAGAGCTTGGTGTTATAATAATAATAATAATAATAATAATAATAATAATAATAATAATACCATTTGTAACTCGTTTTTGCTCTTTAATACACTGAAATACATTTCCTACACTTATCTGGTAAGAATAAAATCCCCTGCTCAGGGACAGACGCACTACGTAGATGCTCGACGTTAAAGCCATCCGTAGACGGCACACTGGATCTGTGTATAATGATCGAGAGAGAGAGAGAGAGAGAGAGAGAGAGAGAGAGAGAGAGAGAGAGAGAGAGACATGTGCTGGTGACACGTCTCAGATGAGCTCTTCCTAAACACTCTGCTGCACAGATGGCCTTGTCTTATAGAAAGCGATGGGAACGCACACGTACCCACACAATACGCAAACGCAAACATGGATGCTCTATTACATTTGATGTATAGCCGCCACCATCTACCATTTATCTAAAGCTACACAATCTCAGCATATATACATAATATACAGTTTCATAACCATGCTAGCAGGAAACCGCGATGCGAATACGAACCTGATGCTTCCAAGGCCTGAGAAGTGTGTAAGTGTGTGAGGACAGATTAATTGAAACGTTCCAGGCTTTAGAAACAGCTGCGGCCTTATGTACATCTCAGCGGTACATCTGGACCGGGGCCAAACACACAGCAGATTGTTTACTGGGTCGCGCACACACACACACACACACACACACACACACACACACACACACACAGTATATACACACGTACGCTCATCCTGTCACCAGAATTCTTTAGCAGTGCTAAGGATTCACCTTTGATGTGTAAAATGGGTTCGCACTGCCAGTAGAGGACTGAAGAAGGACAGCAGGCTTTCATCACACACAAAATGGTTCCTTTCTGAGGTTAAAACAGAACGCAGAGTTATAACCTCCAGTACTGTTAGCATAAATTGACTTTTTGAACAGCATGAATGTACGCTGGCAAGGATTCAAAGGACAACATTTTCCCGCCATTGATGTTGGAAATAAAGTGCGCCGAGTAAAACATCACTCCTGCAGGTGTCTAACTGGGACGGGAATCACCAGGGACGACCCGATACGATATCACGATACCTGGGTGCCGATATGATTTGTACTGTACTACAATTTTACTACTATTATGATTTCATAAATACATTATATATATATATATATATATATATATATATATATATATATATATATATATATATATATAAAACCTTGATATACTAACGTAATCCATTCCGGAGGCGAGTTCTTAAGGTGAAATTTCGTATTGCAAAACGCATTTTTCCATAGGAGATAATATAAATGCAGATAATCTGTTCCCTCCAGTTTTAGGATTTTTTTTTTGTTGTTGATGTTGAAAGATTAAAAATCTTCTGCCAATGTAAGAAGAAATTTGTAAGTCATAAGAGCGTCGCCAAAATGCCTAAATGTACATTTTTCTCTTTACAAAAAAATGTTGTTACATTTTTAGTTAAATGAACCTTTAGCTATATTTTAGGTAGAAATAATGTAAATGCAGCTAATCTGTTTCATCCACCCAAAAATATTACAACTATAATCATAGTTTTGTGTGTAAGAAAACCAATTATCATTTAGAAAAGACCTTGTAAATGAAGTAAAATATGAAATAGAAAGACATTAAATTTCACCTAACCTTAATTTATGATTCCTCTTGGAACGGGCTGTTTTAAAAACAATAGTGAACGCGGCTCCCTTTTCTTCTTGCTACCTTGCTAAACTTTCTTGGGACGCATTGGTGCTATCTTCAGTAAATCTTGCCCAAAAAAACATTATATATATATATATATATATATAAATGTTTTTTTTTTTTTTTGTAACTTGCTTTATTTGGCTTTCCACTGACCCCAAAAATGCATGCGTCTTTTTTCTCTAAAAATGCATTCATATGCCAATGCAAATTTTTTGGATTTTCTTAAAAAACAATTTTAAGGACGAACATTCATAAGAGAAGGCATCTGTATGCCAACGGTCCATTGTATTTAATCATTTTTTCTATCTCTTTGCAAATCTCAGTAGTTGAGGGTTCAATGCCCTTCCTCAAGAGCTCAACAGTAGCCACTTGGTGGTGGGGTTTGAACCTGCGACCTTCTGATCACTAATCCAATGCCTTATCCACTGCATGAATAATTTGCTCCTACCACACAGGATGCTGTGAATAGTTTAGAGCACACCACCTGTAGGATTATAGAGAAATGGCAACATTTTGCCACCTCAAATGCAAACATACAGTATATATATATAAAAAATAGCCATATGAAAGATTTCTTTATTCTCTCTAATGTTTAATGCTTAATAATCTTTAGTTATTAATTTGTCACATATCTGTTGAACATTCTAGAAAAAATATATTGTTTTCTCACCATGAGCAAAATGTCCAACATGATTTAGATTCATGTACTTTATAGAGCCTAGAGATGTTACAGGATCACTACAGATCATACAGATGGTCCGGTGACTTCCACACATTGATGGATGGTTCAGGCAAATTTCTGTGATTTTTTTTTTTTTTTTTTTTTTTTTTTGTAAAAAAGTATTTTGGAGGGCAAAGCTGTATAACTCTGTGGCATTTGACTCTTAGTGACTCATGAAGGATGGCGGGGATTGGCGGGAGCTTCGACCTTGCTGCTGTGACAAGATGAATGTGAATGTAAAGCAGGAGAGCAACTACTACGAGGTTTAACAGTTGACAAAGGGTTTTGCAGCAAATCACAGGTTTATATCGACACGCTTTAATACGCTAATGTAGGAACGAGTAATTCATAAGGACCTGTATGATAAACAAGCCAATCTATTTAACCCCTAAAACCCAGAGCATTTGTAGCCCCTTTTTTATTTTAATTACTACAGTATTTAATGTTTTAATCAACATATACAGACTCCAGGATTGTACAATATACTGTATAGTATATTAGATCTTGTTCTTTTCAGCACAAAAAACATGATTACAACATGAAAATGGATAAAACTCTGATGTCACTTTTTAATAAATAAAATAATAATGAAACATTTTGCATGTGCTGTTATGAAACAAAAATAATTAACTTCAGACAAAGAAAAATCTTTAAACTTCATGTATAATTGTCAATTAAAATTTATTTTATTTAATTTTATTTTTTATTGCTTATGAGCAGTAAAAAGTATATATATATATATATATAAACAAATGATTTTCTCTTTTTGGCCAAGGTTCCTGGTTGTGTGTCTATACTGTATATATGAAGTATGGAGGCCAATGGCGACCGCTGTATTTATTCCCATGGTAGGACCTCCAGTCAACATTCACACACTACAGGCAATGGGAAAACCAGTTAGCCTAATCTGCATGTCTTTGGACTGTAGGAGGAAACTAGAGAACCCTGAGGAAACCCACCAAACACTGGAAGAACATGCAACGACCCCATGGTGGGAATCAAACACAGACCCTGGAGGTGCAAAGCAACAGTGCCAACCACTACACTACATATATATTTTTTCTTTTGTTTGTTTGTTTGTTTGTTTGTTTGTTTGTTTTTCTATTAAACTCTGGAATGAATATAACCGTCGTGTAAAGGTTTGTTTATCGTTCTCCATTACCATCTTTTTTACCAACTGAAAATTGTGAAGTATTGTTTTCAAGCTCTAGACACCACCCAGCAATTTTGTTGTTGACAATAATGCCTTTTGGTTCATTTCATTATGACCAATGTGAAACCAAGCCAGAGCACACAGCGAGCATGCTGTGACCTAATGATTTGAGCTAATCTGAATAACTCTGAATAAAAATCTTATCCGTGGATAACCGTCATCTGGTTCGCCTTTACACGAGTGTAGTTTCTCCACACTAAAATGGCAGGACTCATACCCACATTGCCAAAATAAAAAAAGCAAAAGCAGTCAAACCTTTCCTAAAACCCTGGCTAGGCTTTCCGCGAAGAGTAACGATGTCGTGGATTTAAGACACGGCCTTGATCAGCTCCAGCGCTCGGTGTTGTCAGGGAATCAGAGGACGTACGGCGTTAACGAGGGCTTCAGCTCTCTCTCCCTCCTCCCTTTTTCCCTGCAGTGCACACTTTTTCCAGAACACCTTTCCCCTTGGCTCCAGCGGCAACTAAATATAGGGAGCTCTGCCGACAGCTCAAGCCGATAACAAATGGTAAGCAGAGCAGCTCCTTCGAAGCATGACAGAAACGAAGGGTGGAAAAAAAGTGTGCTGCTATTTTAATGTTTCCCCGCTATCTAGTCAATGTGAGAACTGTTCATGGAACAAGCATATTTTCCTTTCTCCTTTTCTTCTAATTACAGGTAAAACAGAATATAATTCTGGGATTTTAAGAATTTATCAGTCCTTTATCTTCTCATTCTAATAACTTTAATATGCAGTATATATACATACATACATACAACCCGATAACTCTGTAAAAAATGAAGCCCAATATTGTTCGGGTTCCCCTTGTGCCACCTGGGCAGATATGGTCCCTAGGGGCACGACTCCACAAGACCTCTGGGAGGTGATATAGTGTCTGGCACGGGCAGTGGATCCTTTGGGTGCTGTGGGTGGACCAGTTTGTTTAAAGCATCCCATGGGTGCTCCATTGTTTCAGGATCTAGGGAGTTTGTAATCTGGAGTGGCAGTCTTGGGTTCTTAGCCTGCTGGGCCCAATGAGCTGGGTGTTCTGGTGCCTTGGGTAGACCGTGCCCATGATCCCGTTACCAGTTTACTGGTACTGTATATAATTGGGATCACTTGGTAAGGCGTTGGACTGTTGATTAGAAGGTCCCAGGTTCAAACTGGGGTGCATCTTGCAAGGCCTTCAACTGCTCAGTGTAAGCTACACTAAGACTTAAAGAGCATTAACATGTATAACATCAGCTCCAAAAGCACACAGTAACTCACAATCTGGGAAAAGATGGTCTCTGTAAACGTGGATAAGCGTCAATAAAAAATGTGGTGAAAATTTTTCTACAGCTCTTAACCACCTTCACTATGATTTCCTTAAAGCTCCCACAGTTTACTATTTTTAACGAGTTATCATAGGTCATAAAGTGCCCCCGGAGTGTGCCTGTTAATACTCTGGCTAATATACCCCTTATGTAATTGGGTTTCTGTATCTCAAACTAGCTCTGTTTCCCAGCTTATCAGAATGGCACCGGCTCATCGTCTACGTAAATGAGCAACCGCCGAACCACGCCCCGCCACGCTCCTTTGCCTAAGCGTTTGTGACATCTGTGTTTAGTTTCCCCCGGCGCTGCTCTTGTTACCATGGTAACAACACTAACATCTCCTTTTAAGCTATAGAAAATGAACAAGCGAAGGAATTTACGTCCATTATGGTCACGTTTTGACTTAAATATCAGTAAGTTAAAGAAAGTCGCCACAAAGTAACACTAATATCCACGCAAAAAAGGCCACATGTAAGATATATTATATTACGTACTAATGTGTACAGGTGTATCCACACAAAAGAAGATTAGTTGTTTACCAACGGGTAACTCACCCTTCATAAGCACTTAGATGGGCCATTGGATGCAAGGCCACATTTTAAACTTGTACATGGCTAAAAAAGGTCCAAATGTTAAAGCACCTTATTTTAAATATTTCACTTCTGAGAGAAATTTGCTAGAAAGATGGGTTTTGTATGGCGCAGCCTAGCAAACTTATTCAAAGATTCCATGTTTAGACTCAGTGATTGGAAATTTTCCCGACTGTATTATTTTGTAGTTTAAGCAGAGTTTCATGCACTCGGTAACGATCTGGAAAGGTTCTTGGTGGTTTTATTAGAAGGTAAAAGGTTCTTAGTTTGTTATAGTCAAATCGAAACGCGACTCCTGGGCAGAGCCGAGCCCGAACTGGAGGAGGGTCTTAACAAATTACCACCTTTCTTCCCTGTTGAACTCTCGTGAATCAATACAGCCACATGTTTTTGTGGCTGTATACACACCATGTGTACTGTCCATAATGACTGAAAAGTGTATTTTGCAAGTTTGGTCCACTTTAAACAAATGCTAGTAAGAGTGGTTCTTGCTAACATTAAAACGTGTTACTCCAGCAAAATGAGAGTTCGCGAAACCGAACAGCGGGACTTACCCAAAACGCCCAGTCTGTAGTTAAGAGTCACCACGATGACATTTCCATAGCTAGCCAAGATGCTGCCATCGATCATATTCCCTGTGCCTTCCATGTAGGATCCACCGTGAATGTATACCATGACGGGCCTCAGACCGTTCTCGTCGTGGATGTCTGGGGAACGTAAAAAGAAATACAACAATAATAAATTATAATAAAAGTCAAATATTAATATAACAACTTGGGAAAGACTTGTTGGGGGTCAGTCGTGGTTATGAGTGGAGGTTAATAATCCATGAGTGTAAGCAAAACTTTGAGCTTAGATTAAGACAACTAAGAAGTTTGGGGTCTCCAGCTCAGTTTACACAATCTGCGCTGTTTATAAAAAAAAAAAGGTTATAAAGAATGGATGCACACACTGAACTCTCGGTTAAAGCTTAATTAAATAGATTTTTCCAAATCAAACACTCTTACTTATTATTCTTTATTAAAAACAATATTTAATGCACAGCTCAGAGGAGAGGGATGGGAGACAATCCAGCGCTCTCACATCAGTCGAGGCTCTAAACCAACCACGGGTGTCTGTGAGCTCACGCAAGTAGAAGGAGCTGATAGCGCTGTCGTCCAAGTGTGTTACGCCACTCCACAATCCCAATCTTCCATTCAGCTTTAGCAAAATTACACTGGAGTGGTTGTATTCCAGGGTTTCAAATAATCAAGGTAGCCTTTTTTTATGTTAAATCAGAAGGAAAAACGCTTAAAGCCATTCGAAACCATTTCAAGCAACAATCTCGGTTTTTACAAGATTTCTTTGCTAACTATAGCAATATTTCAGTGCTTTTCTTTAGCATAAAATTAGCAAGTACACAATATCCAGTGGTATGGGATAGTTTGTGCACCCCTGGTCAAAATGTCTGTTAATGTGAACAGTTTAGCAAGTAGAAGATGAACTGATGTCTAAAAGCTTTAAAGTTACAGATGACACATCTATGTTTTAAAATAACAGAAAAGGAAACGGGCCTGCAATAAAAGTTTGGGCTCCCTGTATAGTCAGTACCTGTAGTAATAGCAAACCCTTTGGCAAGTATCACAGCTTGTAAACACTTCTTCTAGCCAGCCAAGAGTCTTTCAGTTCTTGTTTAAGGGATATTCTTTAGTCTTCCAGTTCCGTGGGATTCCTTGGACGTCTTGCACGCACTGCTCTTTTGAGGTCTATCCACAGATTTTCAATGTTTAGGTCAGGAGCCTGTGAGGGCCATGGCAAGACCTTCAGCTTGTGCCTCTTTAGGCAGCTCATTGTGAATTTTGAGGTGGATCATTATTCATTTGTAGAAGCCATCCTCTTTTCAACTTCATTTTTTTTACAGATAGTGTTATGTTTGCTTCCAGAATTTGTTGGAATTTAATTGAATCGATTCTTCCCTGTACCCGTGAAATGTTCCCCGTGCCATTGGCTGCAATACAATCCCAAAGCATGATCGATCCACCCCCACTGGACTGGTGTTCCTTTCATGAAATTCTGCCCTTTGTTCTCCAAACATACCTTTGCTCATTGCGGACACAGAGTTCTATTTTAACGTCATCGGTGCACAGGCCTTTTTTCCAAGATACATCAGGCTTGTGTAAATGTTCTTTCACAAAATTCAGATGCTGACGTTTGTGGTGAGGATCCAGAAGAGGTTTTCTTCTGATGACTCTATCATGAAGGTCATATTTTTGCAGCTGTCGCTGAACAGTTAAGCAAGAGGACCACAACTCCGGAGTCTGCAAAATCTTCCTGGAGGTCTTTTGCAGTCAGTCCGGGGTTTTGACTTGCTTTTCTGGCAAGCCTACGAGGAGCTCTCTCTGATGTTTTTCTTGGTCTCCAGAACTTATCTTGACCTCCGCTGTTCCTGTTAACTGCCATTTCTTACTTACATTTCAAACTGAAGAAATCGGTACCTGAAAACACTTTGCTATCTTCTTATAGCCTTCTCCTGAAAGCTTGTGGGCGTCAATGACTTAGATTTTAGACTTACACTTAGAGTTCTAGGCAACTGCTTAGAGGAACCCATGGCTGCTGATTGTTGGGATAAGGTTAGAGAAGTCTGATTATTTAGAAAGCTTGGAAATTTGTATCACCTGGCCTTTCCTAATGATGACTGTGAATCAGCCATGACCCTAACAGACTAATTAAGGTCTGATAACAGATCAGACCAAATAACAACTAAATAACAGATCAGACTAATTAAGGTCTGATACCTTGTCAAAGTTTGAGAGCTAAAGTCCTCTGTCGTTCCCCTTTTTTTGAGGGTGCTATTTTCTCTTTTTTACTCTAAAATTGTAGAAAACAAAAACAATACACTTATATTGCTTAAAATATTACAAAAGAGCCTTTCATGTTTAACTTTTATCCCTTTTGGGGATCATTTCACCTTCCACTTGCTTCACTGTTCACATCAATAGAAATTTTAACCGGCGATCCCCAAACTTTCGCATGCCACTTTCTTGGTAATGTCATTGTTAAGGTGACTTTACTAGTCAATATCAAACTATCGTTGTAAATAAAGAAAATGTGCTCATATATGAGATGTTTCAAAAAGTATAATATGTTTTTTCTACATATTGTTACATTTTTCCAAATACAACATTATTTATATATTTACAACATGCATGTAGTGTAGGTTGTTTAATTCACCTTTATTTTTACATAAAAATCATGAACCCTCCAACGTGGAGTCACCCAATTACACATTTCTCATTTTCTGTACTTCGATAGCAATGGACTAATGAAACAAGAGAGCTTTCTCTCGAATAGCACCAGGTCATTAGCGTTTTATTTCCACCATTAGCTCAGATTAACAGAGCTCCATTTGAAACAATCAGTAAAAAAATGGCAAAAGATGTGCGCTGAAGCTCACTGAAGGTCACCGTTTGTTCGGATGAGTCGACTATTAGCCACTCTCGCCTGCCCTGATTATAAAGGCTGATTAGCAAACTTAAAAAAAAAAAAACAGCAGCTGATTGTATGGATATAAATGTTTTGGTTAGACACTAGACACAGGTATCATTAAAAAAAATAATAAAATAGCAAGTCAGAGTCACAAATCATTACTGAGTGCTCTTCCAAGTGGGTATTATGAGAAACCATAGAAGGAAAGTATGATGAAATATGCTAGCGGGATGATGAACAGGCTATGTGCCTGTGAAGCCTTTCCCCGATTATTGAGGCTTATGTACGCGCCCACTATAAGGCCTCCTCGGGCCTGTGCTAAATGTCAGATCGAATGAGAGCAAATGCCATCAGGAGAGGGTTATGATCATGGAAAGCTTATGGCAATGTGTAGCTTGTGTGGCTGAATGTGTGTGCTCCTGCCCTCAGAATACAGTTTTAGGTATATGAAGTAACCAGCTGTTAGCCTGCTAGTCATGTTCCATCTTGCTAGCATGTTGTCTAGCACAGAATAATGCGTTAGTTCTAGCGAACTAAATTAAAACTTTTTATTAAAACTATAGTCTATTGAGAATGTAAATAATTTCTTAAATTGAAATCAAATCAAGACAAAATAGCAGGGCAGCTACAAGCTATTAGCTGCTATAGTACCTCATTGCTTTTGTGTTTCTTGCCAGACATTATCAGTTAGATATGTACACAGACCATTTTATTAGGCAGACAAAAATAGTCCTTGCTGAGCCTGCTTTGCTATTTTGGCCCGGCCACATGCCATCTGGACCATCAGGTGACCACCCTGGAGACATGTCCGTCATTTCCATGGCAGTTATACTTAAGGGATCGGGTTTCCAGCTCGACGCCCGATTGTCATTCACACAAAAGGGAAGTTTGGGAAAGCCAAATAGCCTAACCTGCGTGTCTTTGGACTATGGGAGGAAACCGGAGTATCCCAAGGGAAATCCACCAAGCATAGGGAGAACATGCACAGATCCCAAGGCGGGAATCGAACCCAGGGAATCGTCCCCAGACCGTGAAAGTGCGACAGTGCTAATCATTAAATGCTGAGCTTGCTACAGAAATCAAACATATATCTAACTTTTGCAATTTGTTAACAGATTGTAGATGTGCACTTTAAGTACAGCTTAGCATATCTATCTCAGTGGCTAGCTAAACATGCAGTTTATACAGTCTCAATATGTGCCAAAGCCACATTCACTCACTCATCATCTAAATCACTTAATCCGGTATTCAAGGTCACAGGGGCCTGGAACCTATCCCAGGAGACTTAGGGCACAAGGCAAACACTTACACTATAGCCAATTTGGGAATGCCAATTAACTTAACCTACATGTCTTTGGACTGTGGGAGGAAACGCACCAAGCACAAAAAAGAACATGCGAACTCACAGAGACGGGAATCGAACCTGGCCGGGAATCGAACCCGGACCCCGGAGGTGCAAGGCAACAGTGCTAACCGTGCTGCCAAAGCCACATTCATTCTAATCCAATTTATAACCCAGATGAAACATTTCCGAGTGAGCTTGCGGAATAATTTAACACACCATCATCTGGGAGTGTTTTTAGGGGAGGATTTAGAATGATACAATTATGATGGCTAAAGTTTTGCTAACAATGTGCCACTGTGTGGACAGCATAACCTAGCTTATCAATCCATATATGATGTATCTTTGCCAAAAATAAAATCAGAGGAAATTTGGAGATTGATTTAATGCCACGAGTTACATAAAGATGTGTAATTCTGAAAGTTTTCCCGTCTTGTTAGTTCAATTTATCCTAGGACAGGGACAGATTTATTCATCATCAAAGAGCTTGCAGGGTGTTAAAATCTGTATTTCCCTCCGTGTTCAAGTGAGAAAATTGCATTTAAAGATTTCATTCCGACTGTGGTGCGGGAGCATTACAGACATTTTGACAGCTGGTACAGTATGTGATTACAAACTGAATTGATTAGGCTCACGTCCATGTTAACACTATACATAGCTCTCCAACATCTTGATCAAATCATTACTTTTACTGTGGGAGGAAATCACACTTAGTTTTATTCATCTGTCTGTTTTTACCACTTGGTTTATCAGACTGGCTTAAATAAACACATGGACGCACTTTGTTCCCTCATTCTGTGCTGAGATTGCGCAGTTCAGTGAGGCCTCTGGGCAAGTGCAGAAGCTTTGGAACAATCAACAAGACAGGAGCGAAAGAGACAGAAAAAAAAAGAAAGAAAGAAGGTAACATATATAAAAATAGGTAAGAAAGGAAGTTAGATAGAGAGAGTAGAAAACAACCTATGTTGGCAGGTGATTAATCTTGGTCAGGTTCTGAGCAGGAGCCAGGCGGGCACGCTAATGCGAGGGCATCTATTTCGCAGCTCTGCGCTAGTGTATAACTTTCAGCGTTGCAGCGCACTCTCTTATTCAGTCGAGATAATGGCTCTGTCTCCTTTACTGAAGATGTTCCTCTGGGCTCGGGAGAAAATAGCAGTTTATTCCGCTGATCGAAGGCTCGTTGCTTTTACCCAAATTCTTAACCTTGGTTATGAGAAGAGCAAGTGTGGAGCGGCAACGATTACACCAAGTCCCTACTGTTTTAGTATTTAAGTAATAATTCAGTCAGCGCTTTATTAACTACTAGGAATTTAAACATGCCACAAGGCTTTGAACCTTTGGAACTCATTAAGAGAATGGAGTACATCCATAAAGTTGTCAAAGTGCTTTTTCAAATAAACATCTTGCACGGGATGCAGTTTTAGCTGGACTATTAGGGTGCTAGCCAGCAATATCCATCCTTTAGCATAAATACACTATACCGTATGGACTAAAGTATGTGGGCACCTTTGCCTTCATATGCTGTAGCACTGAGTCTTCTTTTTTATGGTGCTACAAGGTCCAATCATGTTCCAGCTGCCCCTGTGCTCAAATATGTATATTTTGCCAAAGTTAGAATGGAAGAACTTGTGTGGCCCTAACATCAACCCAAATGAAAAAGTTTGGGATAAACTTGCACCTGTGTACCTCAGGCCTCCTCACCCAATATGAACTTTCTAAAGCCCTTTAGAATTTTAGAATTGATGCAAAGTAGAAGAGTGGAAGTTATTATAGCAGCAAATTGATACAATATTAAATGGAACATTCAACAGGCACTAGCCAGGTATCCACATACTTTTGGGCATACCATGTGTCTCCACTGCAAAGTGATGGACGAAAAAAAAATAAATAAATAAATAAATAAATAAATATATATATTTTTTTTTTTTAAACCAGGGACTTTCACATAATGCATAAAGACATCATCTAGGGTGGAAGAAGCCCGCTGCGTCCCAGTGTCATCAGTTTCTGTACTCCTTCGCTCTGATGGCATTGCGTGGGAGAGAAGGCAAGAAAGAGGAGTCATAATGAAGGAGTGAACAGGAGGGTGACTCTGCAGCGCTTGCATCGTGGACATTCATCATTGCCAGGACAGCCTGAGGGGGATAATATATTCCCCCATGGGCTGTATGGCGCCACACACATTACTCATCTTTATATGGCCAGAACAGGACAGAGCGAGGGAGAGAGACAGAGTAGGGTCATCTGAATTTTCCATCCATTTCAGCATTTCACAAAGTGTTAGTGGAGGACGGACGGAAATGGCTGTTAGTGGCCATGCAGAGGTTGCTGGTGTTCCAATTGTGCAATAGCTAGCTTTCCAGTCCACCTGTTCAGCAGTAACTGCCATACCAACCGAGGATCTGCAACAGTTGTAACACTAATATGAGATTTGCTAAGCTGTAATTCCCTTCATAGGTCTTTAGCTGCTACAGCAATTTCAGCCATCATAAATAAATGATTGCCAGTTGGATTTCGCTATCTCATCAAACAAGTCGAGCATAGCCTATGGACAAAAGCTGGCATAGGTACCGATATCATCTCACCGGGCGTCTATCTTTGAGGTTTAGAGTTTGATGTCACTTTGTAATAAAGCCATTAAGCGAACACTTCAGGCCTCCCATTCAATCTGCATGTAAACCAATTAAGACTCCGCTTCTAGGCAGGTTCCTTCCGTTCGTTAATTCTCAAACGAGTCCTCTTGTGGCCATTAATTTTCAAACAAGGTCTTTCTTTGCAGCATAACATTCTCACAGGCAGTACAGGGATAAAATGAAAAAAAAAAAAAAATGAAACAAAGCGACCGACAAAATGAAGGCTTTTAGCTACTCTTTTAGAACTAAACCTAGAAGGAATCAGAGTGCATTAATGAGATAGGCCCTCCAGAAGTTGAGCTCTATAGGGCAAAGCTAGAGCCTTGAGGGTACCAGAGTAATTCAGTGCCACTACAGATGCACATGTAGTTAGAGAACATGAATCGTGCCCTCCTGCAAAAATGAATTTTGAAAAGCAGAGTTCACCCAGACAGTTGGTACTTTCAGGGCTTACATTGGCTTTCTCTACAGTGCAGCAAATTGTGTCTGGCCAAGTTTCTTTAGCAAGGCACAGCAGATTAAAACGTTGTATTGCTCTGATCATCCTTTAAAAGGGGTGGGCATATTTACTAGCCAAACAAAAGAACTGGTTTTGTCATCATTTCTTTTGTCCCAATGTGTAATTGTGAATATGGAACATGGCATATATACAGTACAGTTCTTATACCGCTCAGCTAAAAAAATGATCATGCTGATTTTTACTTTGATAACAGTCGTGACATTACTTTGATATGCTTGTGCAATGTCATCATGTATTCACATTCATTTTTCTCCAAGATTTTGTATTGAGGTGCATCCCACAGATTCTCAATGGAGTTAAGTTCAGGATTTATAATAAGGTGGTCGTTCCATGTTTTACACTCGCTGAACCACTCTTTCACAATTTGAGCCCAACAAATACTGGTATCGTCATCCAAGATTGCTATCAGGGACCTGGTCATTCAGTATGTTTAGGCAGTCAGCTGACCTGATTTCTTTGGGCACATACCATTTGCTGACCCTAAACCTGACCAACAAAGAGCAAAACCCAGGTCACAACACTGCACCAACAGGCTTGTACTCGGCAATAGGCTGATGGGTCCTTCATTTCATCCACCTTTCGTCTTACCCTGATTCACCCATCATTCTGTAACAGGGGAACTCTGGACTTATTAGACTACATTACTTTTTTCAAATGCTCCACAGTTCATTCCTCACTGATGGATGATGTTCTTAAAGCCACATAACTTTTTAGTACCAGTCCTTTGAGATCGCTTCTTATTGTGCATGTGGAATTACTCTTACTTTCACTATTAAACATAGCCGTGAGTTCTACTGCAGTTTTTGTCGTTGTTGTTTTTTTTACAATTTGATTCGCTAAGCCTTTAAGTGATCTCCAATCACAAAAATGATGAGTCACCAATATCCTTCCAGGTTTTAATAATTCGTTTTAAAGTTTTTAACCTAATTTTAGTTGTTTTGGCAATCTCCATAGCTGTTTTCTTTGCTTTGCTTGATGCAGAATATAACCTGAATCAAGCAAAGCATCATAATATTCAGAATAACTTGACTATTCTGAAACAGAGTAGCAGCTTTGCCCTGACCACATGATATATCTTCTGACATGGTGGTTTACTCTACTACGCTACTCGGTGCATCAGTTAGGGTTAAATAACTTGTTGTCCGCTGCTATAATAATCACTGCAGAAATTATCCAATGTATAATTATCTTACCTATTTAGTTAAATCCAGGTAACTTTTAGAGTAGATATTTATAATGTACTCAATTCTAAGCAAAATTCTAAATTTCAATTTGGCATTTTCAATCCTAGGCATTTTGAACTACTACATATTTCATATGAAAAAAAAATCTACATATTTTCCATATTTTCTATTTTTCCATACCATGGTTGGCAAGTCTATCTAACATTTAACACCATCATCCTACTTTCTAAGTATACATCTTCCCAAACTGATGCTCATCTCAATTAATTTTTTGCAAAAACGTTCATAAAGGCTCATTACTTAGTCTCAGTTGTGATTGGTCAAAAGGTGTTGCTTAATAGCAGTACCTCTGTTAGTAGTTCAGCTGCAAGGCAAATCATATGTTCATAGGTCTCTGTCTAATACATTTTAATTTCGTATATAGCAGATTGAATGGTAGTGTGAATGTCCTACCACGATAGTAAAATAGTAATCACCATTGGCTGCTACAGTACTTAGTTGGACTACAGAGGTTCCTAGATGGATGGATATAGTAAATTACAAGGTGTATAATATTTTACATAGACAAACTTTATTATTATTATTATTATTATTATTATTATTATTATTATTATTATTACTGTGGTAAAGCTGTTACAGTTAGAGGTAAAAGCCATGAGACAGTCTTCACTTCGAAGGGCTCTTTTGTTTCAAGCTGCATCTGCCGTCATTTTATTCCTTACCCGTAGGTATTTATTTCATTTTATTGTATGGTCGGACCTACTCGTATGTGAACAGTAAATATCAGACAAAACATATACTCTTCTTGACCTCCATTAACAGAACCCTATTTTGAAAGTCAAATATTTACACAAATGGCTTTATGTCAGGACTCCAATCACCATGCCAACAGTTATAATTAGCCAACAACCTCAATTGTTGTGGGATAGAATAAAAAAAAAAAAAAAAGAAGAAGAAGCTAGACTGCACTCAGTCAATAGTGGCTTTCGTCCCAGACAACAGCTTCATTTCAAAATGCAAAGGTGGGTATTCTGTGGAAGTTCTGGATGACCTGAACTTAAATCCTATCTATAATGCATTCAATTTTGGCTATTACTCCCATATGCATTATCCATATTGTCTGAATGCTGACTGTCCAAGAGCTGAGCAATGCAAAGGAACGAGCATTTAACATCATATCCAGAAAACACATTTATAGGGCACGGATTGTGGCAGGAGTTACGAATGAACAGATTGTCATTGTCAAATCACGCAGGTTAGTGTTCATGCTTCGACGAGCAATGAAAGAAAGGGGGAAACAATACAACAGGATTTCTCCGAGAAGATAAAGAGAAAAGGCATGCAGACTTTTGAGTGGAACAACTTGTTATTTGCAGCACCAGGGGAAGGGACTGTCTTTTAAACTGCTAAGGCTACGTAGGTCTATATACAGTACAAACATTTAGAAACATATATATTTAGATTATTCATTTTGCTCTCACAGGCAAACCTGGCCTTATATAAGGATTTTATATACTGTATATATATAAAGATGTTTTATACTGTTTCACAGTCCTCCGACTCTGTGCTAAGTATGTCCAAAAGTAAAGAGAATCTAAAAAAAAAAAAAAAAAAAAGCTGAAAGATGCATACACACACCTCCGGTGTGCAAAATCAGGGAAACCCAAAAAAAAAAAAAAAAAAAATGTATAGTTTCGTTCTCATGCATGTGGATCAGGCTTCATGGAGTCAACTTTTTTCTTTAAAAACGGAGGGGGGAAAAAACAGAAAAATACCTTCGTCTTCGTCACCCTCATTATTGGTGAAATCAGGACGTTGATTGTAAGTGTTGGCTCCTACTGTCGACAACAGGAGAAAAATAACACAGGGGATAAATGGGGAACAGACTTAAGAACAAGCAGGGTTTTTTTTTTTCCTTTATGTGTTTGTTTTTTGCCCAAAATACAATTTAAAAAATAAAGAATATGGTTTTAACTGCTTAGAAATGAAAGTGAACGTTCCCACACCAGTAGCCTAAGCTTCAATGAATAATCTCACCTCGATACCTTGGGAGATTTGGACCTCAAACCTGCTGTTGTAATCATAAAAACTATCCTGTGCTCATCCCCAGGGTCTTATTCACAATCTTTCAACACATTTACTACTTTTATATTATACAATCATAGAAGATTAATGATCCATAAACTGATTCTCTGATGTCACCCAGAAGACGTAGGGTTCCCTTTTGCTCTTCAGATTTCTACATCAAGTCATCTCCGAAGGTTTTTACTTGCCACTGCTGTCTCTGGCTTGCTCATTGAGGATGTCTGGATTTCACCAGTGTCTTATCGTTAACCATCAGAACAAATAAAAATAGATAGAACTCGCATACATGGGTACGTCGGCATACAAATTTAATCATTTTTCACAAGTGATTAAAACGATTTTGTTTTTTCAAATGCATTATTTCTCCCATAGGAAATAATGTAAATGCAGCTAATACGTTCTAGCCCCCCAAAACATATTACCAATTTTTAACGCCATAATCACATTTCTTCAGATAAAAACAATCAAAACATTTAGAAAAGACATGTAAATCTAATGAATAGAAATAAATCAACATTAAACCTCACTTAGCTTTAATTTATGATTCGAAACTTAGCCGGCGTTTCTGTTCGGTCCCTTGTAGACAAATTTTCTTGCAATATTTCAGTTCTTAAGGTGAACATTCATGAGCCGAGGTACCACTGTAATAATTAATACAAATTAGTATCTGTTCTGTAAATATAAACAATAACTAAATATTTGGGTCCAATGCCTGTTCTCAGTTTTATTAATCATGAAGTTAAATCAAAAAATCTTTCTGCATATATAAAAACATCGTAAAGACAAACTACAGACGGACAGTAATAAAATGCTTTAAATATTCATTCAAACAGCTAACCATCATCAAGTCTTTTCAAATGTACACAACAACACAGGACAGCCATTTACTTGATTAGCATCTTTGCTAAGCCCTTAATGAGTTAAAAAGTGCCAGAGCAAAACTTTCTGTGTTCTGTCCATGACCTTATCAGGAATAATTCGATCTGTCTGCTAATGTAGTTGCAGGAAAAAATGCTACAAGTCTTAAAACGGTTAATAGCAAACAAAGGCAGATCTTAGTCTCAGTGAGGGCTGATGCTAAATTGGCAAATAAGGTTTTTTGTTTGTTTGTTTGTTTTTTAAATAAATGATTTATTTCAAATAGCTAAAATTCTAAAACTAAACACAAAAACATTTACTATTAACATACTTTGTACTACACCTCAGTCAAAGAAACTATTCCAGTTATAATTTAGCAACACTGCCTAAACTAAATTCAGCACTGTGCTAACAACAGCTAGCTCATCGTCTGTTTCTTCAGGAACAATTTGACTTTACTACCTAACCTAGTTTGTTAACAGGCCACTTTTAGTCTAACAGATTTTTAGTCTAAATACATCAAACTATGGTTAATTAACACATTGATACATCAAAGATGTGGTTAATAAATACAGCAAAGATGGTTAATTACCATAATACATAAGGTAAGAAGCAAGTTATTGCACTGTGTGATAAAAACTTTGCTAGGAACAAGTGTTGTACAGTAGTTAAGTGCTACTGAATATAAGCGACTATAAATGTCCTCTTAGTACCGCAGTATTGTACTATGGAATACATACCAAGCTACTATCAAAAACAGGCTATACATATTTATGTATCATAATGCTAATATTTATATAGCATGGTATGCTTTTAAATGTTAGCGTACTCTTCTATAAGGTTGGGTTTTTTTATGATACCGGTGCCAAATCGATACTTGTGAAAACGACACAGGTGTGTTAGCGGTGCCTGAACCGATACAAAAAATGGTGAATAACATTAACATGAATCAATGCATAAATAAAAGTAGACACAAGTTTACATACTGTACTACCTTACTACCTACTACCTAGGTTGATTGAACACCAATAACAGCAATGTAGTTGGTATTCTTGGTATGCTAAAAAACAGTTTCAAATTGAAGCAATTCGTTCACAGAAATATGAATTATTATTGCATTATTGAACTCTATGTTGGTGCTGTTAAACAGTTGCCGGTGTCCCCAAGCTGTTAAACTCGGTGCATCCCCCTGCTTTTACCTTCATCTCATGTGACCTTAAATGTTTCATTAAGTTTGACGTGTTTGCCCCTTTACATGCAATTGTTGAAAGACACTTGTTGCATTTCACTGTATCAGAATCTTTTGTTGCAAAATACAGCCACACTTTAGAACATTTAGCTTTAGGCATTTAAATTTAATCATGTGTAGCTTAGCAAGCTAACGCTACCGGCTGCCGTCAGAGCAAGCGTAATTACTTCATGCACGTGCGCCATTCACGCAGATGGTCTCATTTCCCGAGTTGTGCTTTGAAGACGGAATGTGAAAAAAATCGTACTTCAAAGATTAGTTGGAGTTATATTATTAGAGTTTTCCTCCCTGGTGATTTTTATTATATATTTTTTAAGTCAGGCACCGTTACATAAGTACCGCTGCGATATTGGCACCGGGTTTCGGGACCTACCTGTAACCCTGCTCTTCAAAAGGTATAATAAGCTCTATCTAACATAGTATACTGTATTTATACATACTTACTCACTCACTCATTGTCTACACCGTTTTATCCTGCATACACAGTCCTTCACTCACTATGGGTAATCTGAGAATGTCAATTAACATAATCTGCATGTCTTTGGACTGTGGGAGAAAACTGGAGTACCCGGAGGAAACCCACCAAGCACGGGAGAACATGCAAACTCCACTAAGCCACCGTTTCACTTATTTGTACATACTGTACCATGTAAATATGTTAGTACTGTACGGAAAAAATATATATAATTCCCAGTGTTGAATTAAGAGTTTGGACAGCAACACCAGCTGGAATCGTGTAACCACTGCATTGTGTTAATTCAACACTGGGGAATTTGCTGTTTCCTACTGGTATGGTGTAGTACAGGCACCTATTAGATACCTACTGAACTTTCGTAGCCACTGTGGTTCCCAACAGGTACCATGGTATTCACCAAGGATATTCTGTAGTAACCTTTGGAAGGTACCATAACAGGTAAAATGGTACCTCATGTGGTATGTAATATGGAGTTATAAAACTATAGTCCATGTACAGTTGTACTTCTGTTTCCTTCCACAGTCCAAAGACATGCAGTCTATGTTGAATTTCTATTATTGTCCATAGTATTTGGGCTTCTGCCCTTTGATGAGTTGGCAGTCCATCCAGAGTGTACCCTGCCTTGTGTCCTATGTTTCCTGATATAGCCCCCCAGGACCCTACACAGGATAAGATGTATACATAGTGGATGGATGGATGAATGCATTTAAATACTAGAGCACAATTTTTGAAGGATTTGGCAGCTGCAAAGCTTATAAATGATCAATCAGAATTTCAGCATTTTAGTCTTACATCAACTCAGCCAACATCTGCATGAACCACAAAATGGGAGAGTGGAAGCGGTCATCATTTAATATTGCTTTGCCATTATTCCCTGCTGGTAGGTTGTCATGGAAGGATTATGGCATATGAGTCACTAAGACGAACATTACTCATGACTATTTCACTGTTAACGCTGATGGCTTTTCTGATGGAGTTCGGCTGGTCGTGCGTTTGGGTCTAAAATTGGCTAAAATGTTCAGCACTCTGAAATAAACAAAATTAGTACAGCACACCAGATTGTGTCTGCAGACCGTGACATCATCACAGAGGGAGAGAGATGACTCAGAAACAACGTCTGCACCATTATCGGTCGTGTCGATATGCGGCAGGAGAGGCGCAGCTTACTTTGCGCCATGACCATATTGATCTGGGACAAATCAATTTAGAGGTCACTATTTATTTATGCTGATAATTAAAGCAGGATGACGGCGGGCTACAGGGAAGCATCAGTCATGAGTTTATAATGATGCCTACTTGGCGTCTGAGAGAGGAATTACTGGAAATGGAGGAATTTATTAGCAGTACTCTCTCTAAATGAATAGCAATCATCAAAACACACAACAGTTAAAAGAACTGCTGGGGAAACACAGAATGTGAGTCTCTGTGTGTGTATGCGTGTGTACTTGCATGGTTGCATGGCTGCCCTCATTTCCTGGCCACGCTCATGGGCATTTCCATTGCCATGGCACACACGCCATTCGTTTTCTGTCAGAAACAGAATTCAACAGTCTCTTTCTTTTCTCCGTCTTCTTATCACTGCAACACATTCCCCACCTTCAGGCTACATATCTGTGTTTCCAGTCACTCCGAGAGCTCTTGGATATCTTTAACACCTAACTAGACTGGCTCATCAAACTCAGCAAGATTCTACTTGAAAGATTTCTATCATTCCACAGCATTAAAAAACATACCCATGTCTACGATCAACAAGAAATCGAATCTAAACGATATGACCAGATATACATGGACACCTGATCATGCCATGTCACACACACACACACACTCTCTTGACACAAAGTTGGACAAACTGAGCTCCATGAAGACTACTCCAAGATTTGAGTAGAAGAACCCAAGGTGCCTGTGCATGGACCTCTTTCTCAGTGGAGACCTTCGAGATGACCTGGAACTCATGGACATGGAGAGTAACCAAGTACATTTACTACTGTTTGCTACTGTGCTTAAATACATATTTCATGTATCTGCAGTTGAAGTATGTTACTTCTACTCCACTACATTTTACAGTAAATATCTGTATTTTCTACTTCACTACTCTTCTACGTGGTGTTGTGTTGTGTAATATCACTGCATGCTGAGTTTTACGTGTAATACCTTCCCTTTGTGAAAGACTTTATCATGTAGCAGGTGTTTGAAATCAGATATGTAAATGACTTCTACTTTTACTTCAGTGATATTTACAGTACCAGGGATATATCCAAGATTCCTCAGGCAGCATCACTTCCCAAGCTCAGTAATGCCCTTGTGATCGGATAGGGAAAAAATCCATACAGCCATGCACCAAAAAACTAGTGTAATGCCTTCTCACAATAGTGAAGTCTGTTTTTGCAGCAAAAAGGGAACCAACTCCATGTTAATGCCCTTTGCGTTGGAATAGAATAAACACATATAGGAGTGATGGTTAGGGGTCCACATACTTTTGGCCATAGAGTGTATATCTGTTTTTGCAATAATAAACCTCTCAGAAAACAATCAATCTTCACATCAGCCTGTATGCACAGTTCCTACACACCCACGAGTTCCTAAAAAAGGCAGGTGTGATGGTGAGTGACCAATTATTCCCACAATTTGCCCAATAAACTCCAGGAATTCCGAGAAAATTGGACCAAATATGGGTTGATTGTGTTGTATCATTTTCAGATTGTTTTCCAAAGGTCCCCCCCCCCCCCCCATAACAGAATATCATGAAGTGTTTTTATTCCTCTGATACAACTGCGAATTGTTAATGCCATGCTTATCCGTTTGAACATGTACACATGCACACATTGTTGAACATCAGTGTAATAAGTTCTTATTAGTACTGTCAGTATATTTTACAGTTACTATAGAAATAATAACTTTTTGAAACCAACACAGTAATCATACATTTCCAACGCTATAAAACTAAGAATAAAAACTAGAACGCAGGATCACAGTCTCTGCCTAGGATATACAGTAACATAACATACTGAAACATGCAAGAGATTCCTATTAAATACTGCAACCTTAAACCATTGCCTTTCCTACACACAAGTGCGATTACGATAACTATTGAGTCGCATTTTAATGCAATATTGAAAATAATGTTTTCATTTCAATCTAAGCTGAAGATTCAGCACGTCACTAACTATTTAAATGGTAACAACTATTTCGTGCTAATGTTAGACATAATGTAATTTAAAAGAGGATCATGGCAGGGATAAACACATGGCCACTGTACTGTAAAGGAGGGTTGTCATAATTACACATAACGGAGATAACTATCTGAGTCTGTTCCATATGGGAACCACATACTGTTCCGTGACATCTCGCATTTCTATCCCATGGAGATTCTTCATACAAGCTCTGTTTCAGCATTTGCACAAAGCGGGTATTATGCCATCGGAGTGGGGGGGTGGGGGGATGGGTGGGGGGGGGGGGGGATGGCGACACTTGCTGGAGGTAACAAGCAGTGATTTATCAGAACTGCTCTTTTCCTATTTCCCTCTCTGCCTCTGTGAATGGCTTGTTTTGAATGACTGCCCGATGGAGAGTGGACGCAGCGAGCGCCCGCAATTAAAGAGTGGAGAGGAGCCTGCTGCGGCATTGTCTCATCACCCTGAGCACGCCCCGCCCACGCTCGGGCTTTCATTCTGATTAACTCCTGATGAAATAAAATGTCCCTTCTGCTTTCGCATCACTCTCTGCGTAAAGGATTATGTCCGGGTCCTTCGCTTCCCTTCGCTGCCTTTTCTAATGTAGACAAGAAGAAGAAGAAGAAGAAAAAAAAAAAAACTGCACGGATGAACAAACAAATCTCAAAATAGCCTAGAGAGCATCATCAATCTGCAAGACAATGAGGCTATGATTCAGTAAAGGTATACAAAAGCTTTGTGCTAACAGTTTTTTAGATGATTGTGCTTCATCTAATCTGTTTCCGCTAATGTGCAGTGTGCAGTTTAGGGTGTTTCTGCATGAAGGTGCAAAATACAAGGCGTTATCAGTGAAAATGGGTTATCGGCGCATGTGTATACAGGTAGTCTAGAGATCGTTTGGATCTAAATTCCGCAAAATAACCAGAAACTCTTTAAAAAGATTATTTCAGATTACTATAATAAAGTTGGCTTCATATTAAAATATTGATCATGTTTGCACGACTGACAAAGCAGATGGCAGATGGTCTCTCATATCTTATTAAGATTATACATAATAATAACTGTATTATTTCATTCATTCATTTATTTGTATTTACCGCCGGCAAAAGCCTCATATACTATACATATTGTCTCCCCTGCCTCCTACTGTAGTTTGAATGTGTTATAATTTATTCAACTATACTTTGTAAATCATATATAGTTTGGGAACATTTTGTGTATGCAGTTTATCCCACTGCAGACATCAAGTCATAAACAACAGACTGGAAATCGGTCACAGAAATAACCAGCGCTGAAGAGAACTGCAACTGAACCCGGTTTATTACGCGACACTTGTCCGTCCTGAAAGCCAGCGCTGCAACAACAGGTCCTTTTGAAGCTGCATAAAGCTTCATTTTATCTATGAGGAGCAAGAGGTTTTGACATTAGTTGGGGGTTCATGAGGGTACTTCTGAAAAGCATGATTAGTGTTTTGACTTTAACGCATTAAAAAGACAAGAAGGCCTGAGTTTTTAATATAGTATTTAATGTAATATTTTAATATTTTTCAATATATTTAAAAAGACCAGATGAGATTGTTTAGATACACCCATATATTGGTATATAGTGATAATATGGTATATTGTATTATTCCCAGTTGTTCTTAACTATCTGTAACTATATAATTGGTTCTCCTTCCCCAAAAATATGGACAACCTAGTAGACAAACCAACACAACCATGTCTAGACTGTTTCCAAGGAAGAATAAGTGACTATTGTGAATGTATGGTTGGGCTTTGTGATGTGGTGTAAATCCCTTTACTTAAATCCTATTACTTTAGAACATATCCCTCACTCACTCACTCATCATCTAGAACATTTCATCCTGAATACAGGTTTGTGGGAGGCCATCCAAATCCCAAATCCATCGCATGGCACATACACACTCTTATTTACACCCTACGGGCAATTTGGGAATGCCAATTAGCCTAATGTCTTTGGACTGTGGGAGGAAACCAAAGAACCTGGAGGAAACCTACCAAGCACGGGAAGAACATTTTCAGTTAAATAGCTATTTTTTACCCCTGGGCCTCGTTCCCAGGTTTTACACCAGATGCACTTCCTGCTGCAACTCACCCATTTGTCCAGGCTTGTTTCCTGGCACTGATAATGCCCTGAACCTCTAGTGGTTGGGTATTATATATAGACATGGATTAAAAGTCTTGCCCAAGGGCCCAACGCTGGCTCATACCCCTGACCCCTGATCAGCAACCCAGAGCCTCAACCCCCTGAACAACCACTGCTCCCATCTAGTTACATCCCTAACACAAGAGTCGATTGTGTAATACAGAACAAGGTATAATAAGATGAATATATTTTAGTGCTGCATAGAACGTTTCAGCTCACCATTAAGTCAAGATACATAGGTACATAGACTCTCCAGCAATTCTTCTGAGTACCTCTTAGAATTACATTTATTCAAACTTTCCCCATTATTTCAAAGTTACTGTATATCTGCACCTCGCTGGAAAGAACCGACTATAACCCTATTGCAATTTTAAGAGCCTCACTCAGAGCCTCGGTGGCTGCAAAGGGCATAATAATATCTCACAGTGTGAAGAAATGGCTTTATTTCCTGCAGCCTCACTGCACTGGGATATGGTGCATACTTATTTGGCCAGCCAGAATCAAAGTGGCAGCCCTCCAGTTGCTAGTCAGCAGTCCTAACCACTCAGCTATCTGCACCATCTTTGTAAGTAAGCAGCAGACCCCTAGCAAGAAGATATGCAGAGAGTATTTCATGCATGCTGAGTCACCCAGAGCGTCCGCAAAATCAAGCCTCTGACAAAACATGGCTCATCAGTTTTTCCACCTATTTGATGGGCCCGTAATAATACATCATTGAGGTGGAAATGGATGCAGAATCTATTTGAGTCATTGTACCGTCGTGTGTAATTCATTTGTATCCCTTGTCTCTTTCCATTACCATTTATTTAAGAGGGTTATGCTGTCGGTTTCCAGTGAAGAATTAAGATTTAGCAATAAATAAAATGCATTCTAAACAGCTCAGTGAATAAGAGAAGTAGTTTGCATGCAACTCTTTGACTTTTGAACCAGCCAGATTACAGAATTTGGTGACGTACGTACTATAGGCCACACCCAGAAAAGCAACAAGCAAGAATCTGCTTTTAAAAAGATGCCTTGTGTAACTCAGTGCTTGAGATCTCTCTCAACTGAGCTTCCCAAATAGAAAAAGAAAAAAACGATAATGTTACGATCTCTTTTGATCTCTTTTGAAGTCCGCACAAACAGCTCCCTTGTCACCGAACCACATGCTTGGTGGAGGTTCTAAAGTTTGATTTTTTTTTCCCTTCATTGTTCTGGTATCTACATCAACTTTTGGTAATTTCTAAAATCTCCTCAAGATTCATTGCCACGGTGGTTTGAAACGAGTGTACCAAATTTTAAGAAATCAAATAACTACAGGGATGAAGCTAACAATTCTTTTTAAATAGTTGAAACAACAAAAGTGACGTACCATCCTCAGTGGGCACATAGATGTTCAGATATAGACAGTCTTCGCTTTGGTCCTGGACGTAGGTTACCACTGTATCCAAGTTAGCAGTGAACCATACAGGTAACATATCATTGAGTAAAAAGCGGTCTTCCAGAAACTGGGGACACACTGGGGCGAACTGAGTGGCATTTCGGATCCCCGGCCAAGACATGGGCGGCTCTGGAGGCTGGAACCTCCTCTCGCCTGTGGGTGGCAGAGCGTAGGGAATTCCCAAGTACTGTTCCACAGGTCCCAAAATCTCATTGGGCAGCGACGTTTTTAAGCCTCTCAACTTGCCATAGTTTGTAGTGACGACTGGATACTGTTGCCCCTGAGCCACGGCCAAACAAGAAACTACCATTACTACAATCCAACAGATTCTGTGTAGACTGGCGAATGGCCGGACCATGGTTGTAGGTATCCATGTGGTTCCTCCTTGCCGCGACATGGTCCAGCTGAGGTTGGGGTGGGGGAGAAGTTATCTATGGTCCTATAATCCCACCTGAACGGATGAGGTGAAACCCCTGTCTCAGGCTACGATGGGTAGCTTATAGGCAAGACACCCTCCAATCGCATCACCAAAACTAGAACCCCCATCCCAAGGAAGCCGGTCTTGCTCGAAGAGATGGCTTTAATTCTGTCAAACTGCTACCCTTTGACAGAAACAAACAAAAAAAAAAGAGGTAGCTCCGTCGTTTTGGCTGTCTTCCAAGGTAACTGCTTTCCACTCTTCACTCCATCTTCAATGGTTTGCCTGCAGGACAAACAGTACAATGCATTAAAATCCATGCTTACTGACACCGGCAAGCACAATATAGATACAATCCCTTAAGTCAAACCAGAAAGTAAGGCCGTAAGGTGCATGCACACTCAGCAGAGCAGTTCTAAGTCTTACATGATCATAGTTGAAAGAGGGATTTACCTCTTTGAAATATGATACCCGCCGTTTGTAAGCAGTATAGAAACCTTAGGATCAAATATCCCTGTTAGATGTGGAATAGTTGCAGCGTAACCATAAAACACAATCGATCTTTTTCACAGTTGCTACAACTGGGACGATTAAAAAAAAAGAGAGAAAAATGTTAGTTATCTACCCTATGAAGCCTAAATACGACTGATTTATTATCTACGTTAGGTCTAAAGATTTTTTTTCCCCACCGTCTTTTACTTATGCACTAATCTGAACATCCTCCCATTGATATCCATTAGTCATCACTTTAATTAGAAGTTCACCAAGATCACTAATTACAGATTTATAACTAGGGTTTCTTCCATCTTGGTTTAATGAGGAAAGGCTATTAGTTTGCCACACTGCTAAGGCACTAGATCTTTAGGTCGACAAGGTTGTTAAAGTTCATCAGGAGATATAAATGTGGAAGTACTATTTCAGCTTTCTATTTATAGGCATCTGACTAATCTTGCTTCACGTCCATTTGAGAAAAATGCGGTAAAGTTAGCTCTTCTTTCTACCTTGTTCTTTTCCAAATGTACTTAATTGGGAATTTAGTGGTACTGTAGTAGGTTAAAGATTTTTAGAATTCCAGTGTCAGATTTGTATCTTCAATAAACTGTACCCATACAGTATATCTTATACACCGATCAGCCATCAGATTAACACCTCATAACATTAACATGTTAACATTGATTATCAATAATATACCAGTAAACTGGTGACAGAATCATGGGCATTCAAGGATCATCTACACCCCTGGGGACCAAAAGCCCCCTTGTCTGTTCAGATCCCACAAAAAAGCCAGTGCAGCACAAATCGGCAAAAGAAGTCAACGTTGGCCACCAGAGGAAGGCACCAGAATGCCCAGTGCACCACAGCCAACCAAGCATGGGGCCCAGCAGGCAAATATCCCAAGGATGCCAATCCAGCTCCCAAATGCATCAGATCTGAATCTACCAAGATGAACCAGAGCAGCCCAGGTGGCACAAGGGGAACCCACACAATATTGGGCATAATGTGTTTTCTCATAATGTGGCTGATCGGTACTTTATGCATACCTGTGTGCTTCATCATGTGCACAGAGTCATTGTGTATACATTTTCCTGCTCTGCTGTTGGGTTCAAGACCATGAAGTTTGCAACCCAAGTAATCAGAGTCAAATTGTACAACCCTCGTTCTGTGTAAAAATGCATTCCAAAGTTCACCTGAGACTCATATGAAGCTTCTGCAGTCCCACTGAGCTAAATTCTTTTCCCTAGAGCCCTGTATGGGAGAAAAAAAATAAATTAATTTGTACTATAATTTTAATACCGCGGTTACTTACACTACAGGTGCACGATGTGCAAATCAGGAAAATTTATAATAAAAGCTATTACCATAACAAGAAAGACTTGTCCCTGGATGTCTGATTCAAGACCAGATTCCAATTCCTGAATACTAGTCATAGTCATCAAGATCTCGCACACAGAGCAGTGCGTTTAGTTGTACAGTATCTACTCCACCATGTTTAAGCTTTTGCTGATTTTCCAAAGGAAGCAGAAGTGTGGAACAAAGCTAACTGCAGAGCAGAGCAATCTTAATAGATAAAAGATAACGGTTCTCATGAGAAGTTGAGTGCTTAAGCAAAGCAAGGCTGCTATACACGAAAGAAGGTCCTCACATTAAATGAAACTCATTGCGGAAGTGACCATCTGTAAATGGTTTACTGTAGTACACCATACCTCTGGTCACTACAGGAACCATATACTGTACATACTGTATCGCTGCCTCAGACGTCTAGCAGTAAACAGGACGGACTAGAAAAAGATGATAACTAGAGGAAGCACAACATGCTGTATTTTAAATGGAGCTTGACCACGAATAATAGTTTTTACATTACCATTTTCCACTGTTTTGTATCTTTTGGCGTAAAAAAATTTTATTTTGTCTAAACTGGCTCAATTAACTCTGGTTCAAAGGAATATAAGGTCCCAATAGATTAGTATTTCTGGTATCCTTTTGGTCTTTTTATCTTCATGAATACTGTTATATTATTATTATTATTATTATTATTATTATCAGGAGGTGAATTTTTTTTTTCAAACTTTTCTATGCAAACAGACAGGCCACAGGGTTTTTAGTCTGCAATTTTATATGCAATGAAATTTTTTATAAATTGCATGAAAAAAGGTCTAAAAATATATCTACGTCACACGTTCCACCACGACCAGAGGCATCCAGCATTCACTGAATTTGGAATATGTAATTCAGGTGAAGCAACTGGCATAGCAAGGTGAAAATTCATGGTTCCCAGCACTCTGACACTCTTTCTCAGGCAAAGATTTAGATATCAACTGAAATCTGTGTGTGTAAGTGTGTGCTTTCCAAGTTCTGGATGTATGAACGCTCTCACTAGCACCCTTGAAGGCCTGCTTCAGCGCCTCATTTATCCAGTTATTGAGCTTGTGATATCAGAGAGAAGCCTCAGATGTGACATCCTTTACCCGCTTTTAAACCTCACATCCAAAAGCCTTCGAGAGGGTGAAAACAGCTAGAAGAAAGTGTGTGTGTGTGTGTATGTGTGTGTGTGATACTCTGCGATAAGTCATACGAATATCAATGAAGGAACTGGGCTTTTCATTTGCATTTTAATTATTCTAAAAGATCTGGTAGAAGGCTGAGGGGCAGGGATCCGATCAAGTGTCAAGTCAGACAGCGACATGGGTGTGGAGGGGTTAAGCTATTTTCCAGCTGGACCAGTAAGGAGAAAGAGAGAGAGAGAGAAGGAAACATAGCGGAAAAGAGCTGCCGTTGACCTTTGGGTGAACTTTAAAGAAGAGAAGTGACAGTTCCAGTGGTCTAAACTCACCCACAATCACCTATTCAACACGGCCAGCTCGATATTTTTTTTCTTCCTGAGCTGAGCTCCCGCCACATCTTTCATGCGACTGAGAGAATGAGGACAGGGACCCTAGAGAGATACGAGCGAATAGAAAGGAGGACTTATTCAAAGGTGAGGGTTGTGTTGCTGGCAATCCAGAGCATGAAAGAGCGACAGAGAGAGAAAGATGAAAAAGAAAGAGAGAGAGAGAGAGAGAGAGAGAGGCAGCTTTCAACTGCTGCGATATGGATCAGAAATAAATATCGAGCCTTATGGGCAGAAGGGTGATAAAGAATCAGCTGCCTTTAAGAGTCACGCCGGAAGGACAGGTCCCTGTGCACCTGCTTAACGAAATTGCACAGCTGTAGGCCAAGCTGATTGGGAATCAATAAGTCTCAATCGCCTGCTCGCAAACAGGGCTTTCTTCATGGACGTAATGAGATGTTTTTGGGATAGTGTGCGCGGACGTTATCAGAGGGCGAAATGACATGTCAGGGAGTCACTCGTTGAATCTAATCAACTCAGCGGAATAACACATTAGTAAAATGTCAAGGCCGGAGGTCATGTCGTTAATTTTTTTTTTTTTTATTCATCCGGTGAATCGACACCACGGGCTTATATTTCGTGGAATGTCATTTAAACGACGCTTTATGCACAATCATGAGTCAGACCACATGCAAGAAAAGGAAGAGCTGCAAGGTTAACGCGCATGCGCGGTGCCACAGACGGGTGCCCTGTTCGCGCGCACCTTGCTGCTTATGCAGATGTCCACAGTACCACCTTGCGGCTCAGTGCGGGACTGTGTGTGTGTGTGTGTGTGTGTGGAGAAAGTGTGAGGGTTAGTAGACTAGACCCGAGCGAACGCACTGCATCTCCTGAAGAGTGAAGAGCGTTTTGCCGCGTTTTATAAAAAAAAAAAAAAAAAAAAAAAAATCAAATCAAAAGCGCGTGCGCGTGCTTTCCCAAAATAAGCAAACGGCGCGTGGAGTTTTTTCGCTTTTAAGTTTTGGTTAAAGGTGCCTTTTTTCCTAGCTTTCTCATCTACTCCTACAGAATAAGCCAGTGAGCTTGAAAGATAATTTCACGTCCAAACGTTACACTCCAGAATTACTAACAAAAAATATATATAAATTATTTATATACATATAAAAAACAAGTCCCACAGGTGAGTCTTGGTGCTAAATCAAACCTGTGGATTTCTTTCCCTTTTATTTCTTGTCATGCATGACTTGTTTCACCATCCTGTCAAAAGCATGGCTTTTTATTTATTTTTTTTTTTTTTACAAAAATACAAAAAGGAAATGAAAAAAAAATCTGCATCAATGTGTCCGTCGCGCGCGTTCGCGTGCGTGCGCTTGTGTGTGTGTGTGTGTTACATAGTTCCGATCTAGACTGTTCGTTTAGATATGAAAGTCCGATCCACATCATGAAACGTCATTACAGCCTGCATGGATGTATATACATATAAAAAAAAGCTTTGTTTCAGAGGTTCCCAAATAATAAAATAAATAAATAAATTTAAAAAATGTCAGCGGCAGAACTCGGATGTGCATCAGGACAAAAAAAAAAAAAAAAAAAACCAAATACATATAAGCATGTACACATATATACACACGCGCGCACGTACACGCGCATATTCCCTGTTGTGTCTCTTACCTGTGCGAAATCTGCAGCGCAGGACTCTCCCCGAGCTGCGCACCGACTTCATGGGATATGGCCAAACATGAACATGCAACAAACCAAACGACACGAGAACAGAGAGCAAAGTCTCCCCCCCCCCCCAAAAAAGAAAAAAAAATCCCGCGGTCCTTGGTTAAAACAATCCAAAGAGACAGTCCGAGGCAAAGAAGCAAAGTGGATGATCCGTGTGGATTAACGCAACGCAATGCTCGAGCATTAAAATGCAGAGATTCAGGTTGCCTGTACAGAGAAAGACGGAGAGATTAAAGGGAGAGACACCAAAGCTGGACCTCTCTCTATCTCTCTCCTTCTCTCTCTCTCTCTCTCTGTTGCCATTGGACTGCGCCGAGTGAAATTTACAAAGCCCACAGCCAATAGATTGCCGCATTCACTCCATCACCGTTAACCAGCTGCGAAATCCTTTTAAACTTCACTCAGATACGATGTTGCGCGTTCGAACGCTTTTTTTTTTCTTCTTCTTTTCTTTTTACTTCACAGTCGGATGTATATGCATGACTCTTGAAGGGTCATGCATCCCTCTCTCTCTCTCTCTCTCTCTCTCTCTTTCTGTCTTCCTTTGACTGCGTGCATCACATCCCTGATCTGATCTCGTATTTTCACGCACGCAGTTTTATTTCTGTGTAAACGGGAATGTTTCGGTTTGGTGACGTCACAGAACGCGGGTGGTGGGGGGGGGGGGGAGGAAAGATCAAAAAGCATGCACCAACCTTCAAAAGCCAGGGGAATGGATTCCGGGATACAGTAGTGTCCAAGGGTGACCGGTGCGAGATTAGGAGTGTGTATGGATGAAGAAAATCATCATTCCATTATTCATGTGTGTATGCATCATTCTCTGCTTGGGAAGAAAAACCACCAAGTGATCTCTCTCTCTCTCTCTCTCTCTCTCTCTCTCTCTCACTGTCTCTCATTATTAGCAACTGAAATGTGATTTGGTTAGCACGCATGGTGTGCTTGGTGGGTTTCCCCCGGGAATTCCGGTTTCCTCCCACAGTCCAAAGTCATGTAGATTAGGTGAACTGGCATTCCAAAATTGTCCGTAGTATCTCAATAAGTGTGTGTGTGTGTGTGTGTGTGTGTGTGTGTGCCCTGCGATGGATTGGCACCCTGTCCAGGGTCGAGGGAGTCTCCAGGGATAGGCTCCAGCCCCCCACAACCCTGTATAGAGGATAAGGCAGTATAGATGATGAGTGAGTGACTGAAATGTGATGTAGTGTTTTCAGCTCTTTAGGTTTTGCTTCACACTGCTAGTACTTGACGGAGACCAAATTGATGTTCTTTTTTTTTTTTTAACGCCCGTTGTTTGAGAACCTGCACGTTCATTTGAGTAGAAGCACAAAAATGGACCAATAGTGGCACTTTGGATACAGTACACAAATGACACTTGTATAAAGGAAAAGTTGAACTTGACACATTTACAAACATACAGTATCTGCACGAATAGAACTTCTTATATGTTCAGTGCAATTCAAATGTATAAGACAAATTTTTTAAATTGTAAATGGAAGT
Source organism: Clarias macrocephalus (assembly GCA_011419295.1). Classification (NCBI taxonomy): domain Eukaryota; kingdom Metazoa; phylum Chordata; class Actinopteri; order Siluriformes; family Clariidae; genus Clarias; species Clarias macrocephalus. The sequence goes on from JAAGKR010001322.1 coordinate 105,250, forward strand.
AAATGGGTGTTCAAGTCAAACTGGGACTTGTGATAAAAATTTCTCTTTTGAACACTGCTAACGTTTTAAAGAAAGACATACTGCACATCCGTGAATGACGATCACGGCCGCGGTTGCTCGGAGCCCACGGCAGTCGTTCCCGCGAACATTCAGCAAGTGGAACACCTGACCCCCAGAAAATGGATAAATAACTTGTCGCCAACTTGCGTCCATCTGTGGGAACTGTACACACAAGACCACACTGTTCAGCAACACCACTTGCACATTAACACGTTGAGTTATTGCCACGCCCACTGTACGGTCCTGACTCGCTCCAAGCTATTTCAACATATTTGATGGTATCCAAGCACTAGTAAATACGCTGGGATGAGTGCATTAGTGCCGCAGGGGATTATATAGAGAAATAAATGAGAGTTGTGCTCTCAAAACTGTGTTCTGTTATTCTGCACAACCAAAAGTCACGGTTTGACTTAAAATTTAGAAAGATTCAAAACAAAGAAAATGAATGCTCAATATCCTAAAACTTTCACCTTCAACGTGAATGAAACGTATAATACTAACCATCATAACTGCTTTGTACTGTACAAAAGGTCTAATTTTCCTTTTTGCCTAATCTCCTCTATTGAAGCGTATATTTAGACTGCAACACTCTGATGGATTTGATCTAAAATGGATTATGCGTTTTTTCACAAACCTGTGGAGTCCATGCCCACTCACGTGCACACAACCATGAGTAAAATGGGGTCATACCAAATACTAAGAAATTCAGAAATTCATATCAGGATTTCAAAGATTTAACATTGAAGTGTTGCCAATAATATAATTTGCTTTTAAAAAACATTTATATTCAATTAAAAATTAACAGATGTTTGGACGCCCCACTGTTTTTGGTTTTATTTAATCTCTTCTCACATGTGGCATGTGTTTTCTTTTTTTTTTTCTCAGTTGTGATTTCTCTCACATGAATAATTCATTTTCACACATCACACGTTATTACGTATAATACGCATGATGTCTCGTGTTGTAATGCTCAGTGTGTTATTTCATAAATGACAGAAATCATCATCAAAGTGCAAAGTGGAACAGGGGAGAGTGTGGGAGTGTAAGAATAGCCTCCGTAATTGTAATATGGACACTCAAACAGCAATAGGAGACAAAGACAGGGGTAAGGCCAAGGGGTAGGGAAAAACTTTTGGCTGTCTGATCCTTTTATTAAAAATTGTAAAGGTTTTTTTTTTTTTTTAACGGTCAGGTGATTATAATAACAGTAAAGGGATGCACAAAATGGTCCATGCTTTCTGTTTTTTTAGACTTTTGCAAATACTGTACATACTGTGGCTCATTAAAAATGTATAGCGTACAGTCCTGAGTTCACACCCGCAAGAGACAAAGGGATTCATTTTCTACGTATGTAGGAGTCTCAGAGAAACGGGTTTGGTCATGACTGTTTTTTGACATTCTTATACACTAAAACACAGCTTGTATCCAAATACAGTATATACAGTACAGTACAGTAAACATAGATACTAAAAGACCTTGGACAAAACGAGCCTTCATGTCATTGCTGCATATCTTTACTGCAGTTTTATTCCTCTGTCGATAACCAGTACATGCTGTATAATCGGAGAAATATCAGCTTCTCGATCGATTGGGTACAACTAAATCTTCGAAGGTAAGACAGGCGAAAAAAATACCAAATCAACTCATGGATAAATAATGACGCTTCTGAAATTTATTCGCAACAAACAAGCAAACCAAGAACAATACGATGTCCCCAAAGGGCTTCTAATGTTTTCACCAAGTCTCTCTGTTAAATGTGAAATAAAATGCATTACGAGAGTAATATGAGATTGAAATACTGAACAGACCCTCAAAAGGCCCTGGTGGAGCAATAAAGCCTGATGGGTAAAGTGACTGACTTTTGATGGCAGCAGTGACCCAGAATTTTGATCACAAGCAAAAAAGGCTTTACCACTAACCAGAGGGAACCTACTTTAAATCATATTTTGGGATATCAAAAAGCAAATGGAAGGGCAGACGAAATATATATATATATATACTGTATGTGTGTGTGTTGATGTAAATTATACTATCTCGGTTTGGCGTCACTGGATTAACCACCAAGATGAAGAAATGAATCTACAGATACTATATACAAACTTGTTCCATCTGGTTTTATTGTGACCAAGACTTTTGCTTTAGTGAATCATTTCACCTGGATACTCCAGACCTACTAAAATGCTGCTGTAATCATAAAAAACTCTGCTCACCCAAGGTCACTTTTTCACAATAGACTTGTACTTAACATCCTTTTAAAACATTTAATACTGGTTGACTCTATAGTATATGGGTGTAGGAGAGTAACTATTTATAATCAAGCTGTGTGGTGTGACCTAGAAGAACGTTGTTTCTCTGCTTGAGTCTGGTTGGTTTCAAAGCTTCTTTTTATTTTCAATGGCTCCGTGCTTATTGGGGATGAAAATGTACAGTACATTTGCTAGGCTGTGATAAAGTCTTTAGTTAAAATTCAATTAGAGGTTTGCACTGTCGCCTTGACCCTCCAGGATTTGGGGGTTTGAATCTTATTTCCAACCTGCCCCCCCTAAGTTCCCTGGGATGGGCTGAGGATCCTGATGCTTTTCTGATAAATAAAAAGAATTGATATACCAGTAATCTAGCACTAATCCCTTATGGTGGGTGCGGTTATACACATCACTCAACAGAGCCACTTAACAAAATAGTTTACCGTATGTAGACGGAGTGTGCGAAAAAGACAGAAATGAAAGCGTGACAGAGCGTGGCTTACTTCAAGAAAAGGAAATAGACTGAAAACCGAACCTTCAAAGTAAACAGACAGATAAATATATGTTTAAAACCAGTTTGAATCATGAAATTCGGAACCCGGGATCGAAAAAAAATGTCTATTCAGAGCTTCTTGATTTTTAAGGTACAGGACTTGTAGCAGTCATAGACTGTTTCAAAACGTGTCTGAACAATTTGACAGCAAAATGAGACAACTCCATGTTGTTGTTTTGAGAAAAAATTAATATCATTGCTAGATGTGCACGTGACTTTGTTTGCGTGGAATTCAATAACATACTCATAAGTGCATTTTTAAAAAATGTACAACGTCATCTGTTTAGTTTTGAGAGGAACTAAAAAAAATTGTGTTACTGTGAAGGGCGCGGAATGAAGGTGAGATTGCGTTTATTAACTAGATATCAATTGCACATTCATTGGAGTGTATTATAAAATGATCAGCGCCACCTGTTGAATTTTGAGAGGAACTAATGATTTTTTCAAAGTTGATTTTTTTTTTATGACATAAGGGTGTTTTCTATTTAAATTTCAAAGTAGCATATCTTCTCTTCCCAGTAGCTGACTGCAATGAAATAAAGCCTATATGTTACCCCAAGGTCGGCCAAATACACCTGTTAAAACCCCATTAAAATTCATTCAGTAGTTTTCACATGATGCATGCACAAACTAATAGACAGACAAAAATTCCAAAAACCATCTTGATGTGTTCTATTACTACCCCCCCCCTCAATTATTTTTTTTGCAAATATTTTCAATGTACAGACATACCAACTTTACAGTGGTATACAGTATGTGTAGATTATTATTATTATTATTATTATTATTATTATTATTATTATTAAGTAAGAAGCATAAAGAATGATAACTGATAAAGAATGTATTATGTATGCTTTCTTAGGGTCACATTGCTGTTAAAAAGCACAAATGCAAAAATATGATGTCAAAATTGTTCTGGTACAGTAATACGGTGTACACATGAATTTTGGGTGATTATGCAAAAAAGCTAGAATTTCATTTCCCACAGTTTTGGCACAATGGATAAATCAGCCTGCAGTTGTGTTTGTTGTTATTTGCTAAATTTATTGGTATCAATAATATGTTGGTTGAGTTTTAATTAAACAAAAAATTGCAAACTCATTCTTTGATTGTGTTTTTTGTAGTGAGTCACTGATAGAAAATTAGATCAAGGAAAACAGTGTTGCGTTTTGTTCCTGACAAAGATCATGAGCAACAACAGATTAAACATTATAAACAACAGAAAAACTTTTGTTCAAAGTATCACCAGACTCTTGCTTTAGAGTCAATTTGAAAGCTGACTGCAGCACCGTATCATTGTACAGATATGTGCTGTAAAACGTCTATTCGTGCATTTATTACACTGGAAAAAAGCAGACGGAACCAGACAAAGCAAACGCATGGGCTTCCCACACACAATGTGTGAATCTTATGTCTCTAGGACACCAAGCACTACAAGTGTTGTAACATTATTTCTCTTTAATTTTCCCTGGAAAATATTACATTAAGTGCATAGTAAGTTCCAAATGCAGCAAATATAATTTTCCACTAGGCATTCCACCAGTGCTGATATAGAGCATAACAGCACTCAGATATTGAACGATATACATCACTTTTCAAAACAGGCATTCAATCTCTAAATCTGTTAATTACACAAACTCTCGATTGCCGGCATGGATAAAAGTAGTTCTGTACGTTCTGCAGTACAGGAAAAAATGGGAGAACGGCTGCCTATATAACACTAGTTTTGGGAGATCTTTCAACAAGAAAACACATTTGATACCGTTTGGTCATCTTAAACAACACTTTATGATTTAACCCCAGAAACCTCACAAGTTAGCGATACTCTAAAGCATTGAAATATAGAATATAAATATAAATTAAATCTGTAAAGTTCCCATGTTGGCAATCTCCATGGTTTATTCTCCTCAACTTTTTGGCTACATAGTACCTGAAAGAATTCTGTCAATTCTTCAATTTCACTAAGTCGCCAGCTTCACCAGTTGTGGTTAGTTAATTCCGCCAGTCACAGAAGGATGTGGCGTAGCAAAATAACTGGTTAAATCAACAATCAAATCCTAGTCTGTTGCTAATATATGGTGTTTGTGGAACTATTGTATAAAAACAATATCACACGAGAGGGAGTGCTGCTGTGCTGAATATTGGCATGGCAGTAATGTTTTCGGTTCCTGGGATGCAACTAATTGCTTTAGCATCCCACATAGCTTCTTTAAGTATTTAACATGGTGTTTACGCAACATCCAAATCACATAATGTTTAACAGAAGGTAGCGTGAACGTTAATCAGCAACACTATTAGTTAACACTCTGTAATTCATTGCTGCTGGAGTGACTGTAGCAGCAGTAACGGAGTGTAATCGTCCATTTTCTTGGTCGTCAACATTCTCCAAAATAAAAACCGAATTTAGATCATTCATTTTGTACAGCCAGCAGTTCCATTCCACTGACTTGGTGGCTACTTGTCGTGTTGCTTAATACCTGAAAACGTAAAGCGTCTTTAAGAAAGTGATATACCGTAGCTTTTTATTAAATATTTTGTTATACATATGTGACAGAGAAACACAATTTGCCAAAAATAAGTAAACGTCCAAAAACGTCATTTATCTTGTTTTGCTGTCAAACTGTTTATTTGTATTTAAACATTTGGCTCATATATGTTGAAGAGACAAATGTTTAATACATATTGTATGCTTTCATTGCCTCTTTGTTTATGTTGAAAAGATAACCCAGGTAAATACAAAATGCAGTTTATAAATGCTGATTTCATTTATCAAGGGAAAAAAAGCTGTCCAAACTTGCCTGGCCCTATATAAAAAAGTAATTGCCCCTAAACCTAATAACTGGTTGTCCCAGCCTTGGCGGCAAGAACTGCACTCTGGTGTTTGCGATAGCTGGCAGTGAGTCTTTCCCCTCACTGGGGAGAAATTTTGTCCGACTCTTCTTAGCAGAATTGATTTAATTGTTGTTGTCCCGACTTAGACTAGCCCATTCCAACACCATTCAGAGGTGGACTTGCTGGTGTGTTTTAAATCATTGTCCTGCTGCATAACCCTAGTGCGCTTGAGCTTGAGGTCAAGAACTGCTGGTCAGACATTCTCCTTCATGCTTTTCTAGTATAGCGCAGAATTCATGGTTCCATCAATTACGACAAGTCGCCCATGTCCTAAAGCTGCAAAGCGTCATGCTACCACCACCATGTTGGGCTGCTAATGTTATTTTTATGAAACGCTGTATAATACGGCAGATTTAACAGCAGATACTTCGATTTTACTTCTATTTTTTGATTCATCAGGTCTGGCAGTAATGATGTATGGGTGTGGAAAGTAAAATTAGGCAATTACTGTTTCACATAGGGCCAGGTAGGTTTGGACTTAGCTTTTTTTTCTATTGATGAATACAAAGAGCATTAAAAACTGTATTTACTCAGATTATTTTTGGGGAAATATTGAAATTAGTTTGAAGATCCCAATCATTTAAGTGTGACAAATATGCAGAAAACTTAAAGTTTAATGAAACGTCAAATGAAAAACTTTTTCATTTTATACCACAGTGTTTCAACCTTTTCATTTAGCAATTCATTCAGTTATCCAAGACATCTAGATTTGTTAGGTGCCAAATTTAGAACCAACAACGTTTTCCGTTTGTCCCACATGCCAGACCATAGAACAGAGTGTGTGCAATACATTTATGCATGTGAAGCTTTTCACCTTAAGCATTATTTAAGCAACAAATATCATTCACTTCAACATCGTCCCAAAGCAACTCCTATTTTTTCATTTTCAGTTACTACTGAAGGCATCATTGGAACTTGTTTTCTCCTGCCAATAAGAATATTTCCGAATGCAACATTTGTACTGCATGTAATATGAGAATTGCAATCGGTGTTCGACTCTCAGCGGGAGAGAATGCTGATTTTTATTTTTTTTTTTTCATGATAAATTTGGAAGCTTGGTGCCAATGAATATTAATACATAGGTTAAATATTTATGTCAGCATGAATAAATAATCTCTTATTAACTTTTTCCAGTTCTCTAATAAATTATGACAGGATTTTTCAGAATATTAATCCCACCAAACATAACTTTATGGTTTTAATTACATGCTATTGGTAGAAAAATGCCTCTCTTTCCCCATCTTCTAATGATCCTCAGTGCTTTGTAAATCTCATTTTCAAATCCAATAAGACAGAGAACAGAATCTATATTGAATGAATGTCAAAGTCATGCATAAATGTCCTTTCCAATTCAACGACTGGCTTCTCTGCTTGAAATTAATGTTTCGCTTCTTCGTAAAAGACAAAAGCACAAAGTATGAGCACAACCGCAAGAATATGAAATGAAAAATAATGTTTTTGAATAATGGACTAATATAACCTTTAAACAGAACCTGAAATATCTAAAATGCATAGCTCAGTATTAGGGTTTGTCCTCTTAGACTGCTACATCAATTTACTTACACTAATCTCATCTGATGTAAGCACTCATATTATTAGATGGTGACAGCGATGGTTGTAAAGAAAAGTTGGCCAGAGAGTCACTGTTCGATCCTTTGAACAAGGCGTCCTATCCTCAGCTAATCAGCTCTGTGGTTAGAATGGATCCTGATTTTTTTTTTCATGCATCTGCCTAAATCTAAATGTCAAAGTATTTCTACTATTAAAATGTGCTTTTAAAGATCATTTTAAGTTGAGCCCTTTTTGTTCCGTATTAAAATAATGTAGATGAGGCAATTGCTTGGAAAGTATTATTCGGTGACCTCAGAGAGTCTCAAACAAAGGACAAAATGGAAGTTATCAGGGAGCTGAAAAGGAAAATGGATAAAGCGTAAAAACGTAAATCCTACAGTTATATTTCCTTTACAAAACCTTTACATCCTGTTTGTGAAGCTCACGATTGTCTGTGTCTATAAAGGTTTAATGCTCCAAACAGTCATATCTTCAAACCTGAAGTGGTTGTGCATTTTTGCCCTGACTGTACTATTATTATGTCCCCAGACTCACCTCTGCATATGGATTTAATCCGTTCAGAGGCAAATATTATCGATATTACAAATTTCCAACACTACAGTCCAATTAAAACAGTCAAAACATTTAGACAAGACATGTAAATGAACTGAAATGTGAAATAAATAGACATCATACCTCATTAAATCTCTGCCTTAAAAACTAAACTCCCGAAGTGGCTCCCTTTTATTTTTTTCCACTGTGCTTCCTAACATTCTGGGGATCCATGTCTTCACTAATTCTTGCACAAGATGCAACGCAACCGGATGTACGCACGACCAAAATCTTAAATGAGGATGTCTATAAGCTGTTGATGTCATTGTTCTTACAGCTGTTTCTGTTAATAGGTCACCATTTGATTTAGCCGGCACAGGTTTTATGCCCAATAGCCTTCCTTACATAACATATTTTTATTCAGACTTGGGACCAGCACCAGGGTGGTCAGGTGCTAGGTTTTAGGCTAATTATTAAACCCAGGCTCAGCAGCTGTGACTCAGGAATGTGTATCGTGTTTGTTTGTACAATGATTCTATTTTGTACTCATCGTCCATACTGCTTCATCCACAAGGTTGCAGGGGGCCTAGAGCCTATCCCTGGAGACTTGCGGCACGAGATGAAATACAACCCTGGTAGCGGGTGCCAATCCATCACAGGACACTCACACACTCGTTCACACACTGCGGGCAATTTAGGAACACCAATTAGCCTAAGCTGCATGTTTTTGGACTGTGGGAGGAAACTGGGGTACCTGGAGGAAACCCACCAAACATAAGAAGAACATGCAAACTCCATGCACACAGGCCTGAGGTGGGAATCTAACCCTCGACCTTGGTGGTGTAAGGCTACAGTGCTAACCAATACGCCACCGTGCTGCCACAAATCTTATAATTTTACTAAAAACTGGAGTACTCACCAAACACATGGAGAACTTGCAAACACCATGCACACACACCCGAGGTGGGAATCGAACACTAGACCCTGGAGGTGCAAGGCGACAGTTCCCCAAATATAACCTAGTAACCTCATTTAAACCACCACAATACTGATCAGGCAGTTACTAAGAATGAATAAGGATGTAATCAGGTACATACCTAAACCAAGATTAGTAGATGTATGAAAACATTTGGAAGAATCCAACAAGTTGACACCAGTTCTTAATGTGGTTTTGTTTTTAATCTAAAACCAAATTAAATAAGCACAAAATGTGACATGACTGCATGGTCGCTTAATTGTTGCCTCGCACCTCCTGGGATGGAGGGTTACATTTCACTGGTCTGCATGGTCTCCTTGTGTTTATTGGATCCTCACAGTTCAGAGAAATGAGGTATAGGTTGATAAATGTTTCCAAACTACCCAAACTATATGATTGTGCATGCCTGTGCTAGGGTATTCAGGGTGTACTCTGCCGTGTGCCCTGAGTAACATGGGATAGGCTCCAGATCTCTGCAACCCTACTCAGAATAAGTGGTATAAATGAAGAATTGAGTGACAAAATGTGACACATTTGCATAATATTCTGTCCAGGCATTGTGCTTTATTAGTGGCTTTTTTAAAACTACGCCAAGCCACCTAAGAGAGCAAAAGGATTTTTTGTATAAAAACACCAAAGTCTGTGAAAACACCTTCCTTTCTGAACTAATGGCTCTAAAGCCCTGTAGCAAGTCTCTTGTCTGATGAACTGCCTTCAGCAAAATGATTTACATAAATGCAAGTAATTAGATAAGCCACAACAGAGGAACTGCTGCAGAAGCCATGATGGTTCATGTCTAGAAAATTAAAGACATCTCTGCTACTGCAGGAACTACCAGGTTCAGTCCAGTGAAGTCCTTTGCTAGGTGAGTACCTTTGCACCATGCCCACTCAACTGGTCTTCTATAAGTTCTTGGCAGTATTTCCTTTATAATAGTCACAGAAGAATTATGACCCATTCCTGGGTGAGGCACTAAGACAAAGTACAGTGGCAAGACAAGACAATTAAATATTAATAAGTCATGAGATTAATCTTGAGACTGACAAGCTCTCAATAGCACGAGGAGCTTATGATTCAGGCCTCTGCACAAGAAATCTCACATCATCGATCGTATTCCAAGGTTACAATCCTGATGATGTATGGGAATAAAGAATTGAACCGCAGCAGCTGTGACTGGAAGATTGCAAGCAAGAGCGTGGGTCTTTGTTAGAGAGATGCTCGGTTTCATTTTGGCCCATCAGAGCATTCACCTGACCCCAAGACCTTATGTCTCTTACTCCATTCTGTGTGACATACATTGGTTCCTGGGTTGAGCTTGGTGAACAGGCACTTGGTTTCGATCTAAATCAAGCGTGACACCTGACACTGTCTAGAAGACAGACAGACACGAGCTGTCTCACTGTGTTTCCGGTGCTTCTTAAGAAAAAGTGGCTGATCCAGGCAGGTGGATGGAGATGTGCTAAAAAGGGACAGGGAAGGCTATGGCCTGTCTTAGGTGACACATCTGTGAACTTGTTCTCTCAAAACATTTAGGTGGTCTGTTAAGACCAGGAACAACAAGACATTAATGTCAAAGCTGAGGATTTTTTTTTTTTTTTTTAAATATGGCCTTGTCACTGGGAAACAACTTAAGTGAAAGCAATTTTTTCCCCATTTAGAGCTAATCCCACATTTGATACTGGGCAACTATGTAAAAAAAGCCAGTGATGTGTGGTGTGATGAAATTTCGTGTGGACAATGGTGACAAAACCGACTGACTTCAAACACAGTACGGTGATGAGACTCTTAGCGGCAGTAAAACATTTGGCAAACGTTTTAATGAATGATGATCCCATCTGAGGTGGCTCGGGGCCCACGTGAAACTCCTGATCCTTGAAAATTAATGGATAACTTGCAGAGGAAATGCATCCATCTGTTGGAACTGTACACGCAATCATTCACGAACATTGCTTGCAGGAACTTTTAGCCATTTTCTGGAACTCAGCCGGAACATCCCCTGTACAGTCTTGACCTCCAAGCCATTTCCACATGTTTGCGCCACTAACGAAGTTCCTGGGAGGCCAGCGTTTCTGATGTGAAGCAGGCAGTACAATCATAACTCCGGTGTACTGAGAAACGTTCTACCTTGATTGTATCCATGCACTGGTGAAACACTGGGATAAGTGCATTAGTGTACAGTGACAGGGAGGATTTTATCAAGAGATGAAGAGAGTTTTGTTATTCTGCACATGGAAAAGTCCTGGTTTGACCTGAACATACTGTAATGTAAGCCTGCATCCTGAAATCATATATGCTTGGGGTGTCCATCGGTTTTTCTATAACATTAGCTCCGATAACTGTTTAGACTGCAAGGCATTATGTTAGTGTTCCAATAGTGAGAACTTTTGGGATTTGTATGAAAGATGTTCCATTTAAACTGTTAAAAGAGACGTTTTTCGTCATTTTTTTTGGAAGTAGTCTTTACTTTCAATGTTTCCTAACTTAGCAGCTTTTATTTTTCCATGACAGGAAAGTCTTCAAGGACTGAGGGCTGGTGGTTTCTTACATAACAAGCTACTTTTTCTTTGTCTTGTTAACGGTAAAAGATGGTAAAAACGGAGTTTAGAGCTGGCTGTACAGTATATATGGACATTCCACACCGCTGCAAATGGATAAATCGTATGATTGGTCGTTATATGGGAAAATAAAAGGAATGAAGGAAAAATGTACAGTACGTGGTTTAAGATTTTAACGGCACAGTGGCTTAGTGGCTCGCACTGTCACCTTGCACCTCCAGGGTCCGGGTTCGATTCCCGCCTCGGGCTCTGTGTGCATGGCGTTTCCTCCATTGGTGGGTTTCCTCCGGACACTCCAGGTTTCCTCCCACAGTCCAAAGACATACAGATTAGGCTAAATGGTGTGCCCAAATTATCCGTAGTGTGTGAACGTCAATGTCTTGTAAAATTGGAATAAGTTCAATGATACCCACAATGATACCTACAATGATCACCATTGGCCTCTATGGTCCCAAGTTGGACTAGAGAGGATCCTAGATGAATGGATGGAAACGATTTTAAAGAAACAGACTGTTAAAATAGCCGCAAACATAACTTGTTTCAATAAAAAAAATAAATAAATAAAACATCAACACAAGTGGTAAAACTTGAAAGTCTGTCCAAAATGTTTGCTCATAAAATACCATATGTTTGCACCTCAACAAAGTGCACACTTGAACAGAGCCATTTGGGACAGGAGCGTATGTTCACATTTAATGACGATAATCCTTCTAGCACTAATCCTCTCATGTTTGTCGTCGTTAGATGTTTAATATTCGTCCTCACGCCACTTTCTTATCTGGACTTCAATGGTTAATGAACAAATCCTTATTCAGAGTGTACATGCGTGTCCATGTTTAATATCAGCAGTACTGCATGGTGTATGGAAGTCTTTATTCATATCTTGCGCTGCATATACCGTAATAACGCTGGCTTTTTCTCTCTTGTTTAAGTCTTTGTAACATTTGAAACTTTTCCTTTTATCGATACGCTCGTTTTGTGCGTATCGGACACCTGAGCTGGTTATCATCCAGCACAAATACTGCAACACAGGAGTCTGATTTACACATAAAAAAGTGGGTGTTTGAAGCCAGATCATTTCTCGGAGGCAGATGGAGTAATGACTCACTCGGATTCTGAGCGCCGTGTGCATTTGAAATCTGCCGCACAGCGAGTCACGTATCGACTTGCACGGGAATAAAGACGACGAGGAGAGTGCGTTCGGTAAAGAAGATGGCTGCGAGTGATAAAGACTTAACTGGTATCCGTGGGCCTGATGTAACATTTTGAAGAGTGTATTCATGCGGCACTGGGGTTGATGGCAGATACTGTGTGCCTGTGTCTCTGGATTTTCGATTTGCCCGATGTTTTTAAAAGGTCAGGTGTGTTGCGCCTCTGTGGTCCCACATAGCTCCTGTCAGCGTAAACATCCTTCAGTTTTATTCACCTGAGCAGCAAAGGGCTCGGCAGCCTGTAAATGCAAGTGCTTGCACACTCTTACACGAGCGTGCAGACGAGGCACACACACACGCACATGCATGCATGCACACAAACACATATTTGCATTGCAAGGTTAAATGCAGCCATATAAATACCGACATGGTGTCATGCACTCATGCACTTATTATGATGCAAATCTCTCTCTCTCTCTCTCTCTCTGTAATGCACATCTGCTCCGGGAAAAAAAAAATACACATTAAACACAGACATTACCTCTATTCATGGCACATTATGTAGTAAAACAGCTCATGTGCTCAGCCTCGGTGGCCATAATGACTTCTCTCATATCAAGAGTCTATTATGAGGGTTGAGTAGAAATATTATGCCGGATTTATGATACACTATAATACATAGCGCATTATTTAGAGGTTGATATTATGCAGTGAATAATAACAATAGTAATGATGATAATAATAATAAGCAGAAGGAGAAGAAAGAACTCTGTCTGTGAAGAAATCCGTGCATCCCGCCAACCCTGTCATTGATTAGTCTCCCCATGAAAGCAGGCCACGGAGCATGCTCAGAAGAAGCGCAACCATGTGATCCACTTCTGTTAAAAACGTTCAAACGAAAGCTAAGACGGATTCTGCATTACAGCCGACCAGGCATAAATTTCCACCCTTTTTAGAAGTAGAACATAACACTGATTTATTATTACTCCTACAGTCTTTTTCTACTGGTTTATATTTTTGTTGAGTAGGCAAATGACCCAGCGTTATATTCTTCCCAGCCAAACAATGTTTCACATATACTACTGCTTTAAATGTATTATGTGGTGACAATATCTCAGAGTAACTGCTTTTAGGAGACGGGGACGTGAGATTCTCTTTACAATGAATCCAGGACGGATGATGCGGCTGATGGGACTAGCTGGAGGATTCTCTCAGCTTCATACAGTAATGAGAACATCTTCGTGAGATGATATACAGTACGGCTGGATGCATGGTGGGAGTGTATTACAATGTAGATGTATGGTATTTTGTTGTGCTTTGAATATTTAGACCTGTATTTGTGTTCATATTTATATCCATATTATATATTGTATTCGTCTTCATATTTGATGTGGGAGTGGCCTAAAGTGAAAAGGTTTTTTTTTTTTTTTTTGTGATTCTGGCTCAAGCAGCACTGAAGTTTATAATATAACCTATATATTGTAGCTTGTAAAAGTATAGAGCTAAATTATAAGCAGTGTTGGGGGACGTTACTTTTTAAAGCAACTAATTACATTACAAAATTACTGTCTTCAAAAAGTAATCCGTTACATTACTGAGTTACTTTCTGATAAAAGTAACTAGTTCGAGTACTTTTCCATTACAGAAAATGAAAACTCCTTTGTGCTTCCTCATGCATGTTGTTTTAGTCAAGACCTTCATAATTATTCTACCATCATCACTCAGCAAAGTTTGGCCCACAATCTGTTAACTACTAATACCCCTATTTCACCTACGCGGTTTCGCGCGGTGGCCGTAAGTACGGTTCATCATGATTCACCGCGAGTTTCGACGCTGTGATCAGGTTTCCATCTTTCCGCGTCGGTCCTCGCATAGTCAAACTGCATAGGTGAGATACAGTAGAGGTATAACAGCAGGAATAACAGAGGGGGGCGTGTTATCGGGGGCGGGGCTTGTAGGATGGCTTTCTCACACACACACACACACTAATGGATTGGGAATGACTGCTGTCTGGCTCACGGATTACATAAATTGTCTGAATAACGGATCACATTTTTGAAAAAGTAACTGAGTAACTGAGTAACCGAATACTTGAATGGCGGACCTGACGCGTTAGATTACTCGATACATCAAAAAAGTAATCAAAGTACTCTAATGCGTTAGGTCCACAATTCAAGTTCTTTCTAACGCGTTACACCCAACACTGATTATAAGTATCTATTACTGACTCAAATGCACAACTTTGTCTATTTATTCATTTTAATGCACTTTAGTGCATAATCATTTTTATAAATAAAGTATATCAGTGCATAAATAAATACATGAACACTTAGTTCCGGTTTAATGAATTGCGAATGTGAATGTCAAACTGGGACAAAAACTGTCAGAGTTTTTAAGCAGTATATTTATTACATAATTATTACATTTAATTTTAATGCCCCCCCCTCCAATTACTCCCTAATTTAGTTTTGTTCAATTGCCACCAGTTGTGTTAGGGTACGCAAACATTAGTGACGCATACCAACAAGGGAGGGCATCGACCATGAAGGGCGATCATAAAACTTGTGCGCCTTCTTCATGACAAATAACCTGTTCAGCTCATGGAAGTGTAACGCATGGGGGGGGGGGGGGGGGGGGGGGGGGGGG
>JAAGKR010001322.1:120448-125448 GCA_011419295.1 Clarias macrocephalus
GCCCCGAACCCGGGGATGAAATTTTGCCTCACCCCCCCCCCCCATACTCCCCCGCCCTCGCACCCAATGACTTCTTCCTCTTCCATCACCTGAAGAAATCACTTTGTGGCAGTCGTTTGACGACGGCGTGCTGATTACCGAGGTGGAACGAAAAGTAGGCATCTTCAAAGACAGTCTCCACCAGCTCATCCATATTTAAGCTCACTACCAATGTTCGTTTTCATTATTTTTTTCTTAGCAATAATAGCAATTTTATGACACCCCTCATAAGACCTGCTTCCCTTTGACGCACATGAAGCCGCCAACCTCATCTTTCGAACCACACTGTAACACACATGGAGGTCCGCGCTACAGTATCTGATGCCTTCCGCTTGCATGAGCTCACAGACTCCTATAATTGGCAAGTGCTGCTATGATTGAAGTGGGAGCACGAGTGTTCCATCTCAAAGATCATAACCAATCTGCCCCCTCTAGGCTTCTGGTTACAGATGGCTGTAGCATCACACGGGAATCGAACTTATGATCTTTGGATGATCGTGGCGACCACTCTACTGCTACACCACTCATGAGCCCAAGATTAAATGCTTTTACTATCATGCTTGGTTAACACTTTCCTACATTTCCCACAATGCAGTTCGACTACCTGCTGCTAGTATAGTGCAATGGGAAAGAGATCGATGAAGCAGAGCTTTAGTGCTTAAGTCTATCCAGCATTTTCGCCTCCTCGTCTGCACGCTCTGATCAAATAAACCAGATTCCAAAGCTTTCTTGCTAATACTACATTATAGATCGTATCTGATGTAATTCGATGCAGACGCGTCAGAGGTTTGCACAGCATTCCGGGACTCTGAGGCAAACATTTTCTGTCTCCACCGTGTCTACATTGGATTTCTCACAAATCTGATGAGCAAAGAAGGAAAAAAAAAACACCCTTGTTTATTTGTTTTATGGGCTAAAATCAAAACCTGACCGTCAACCTGAAAGTTTCTGATTGTAGAAAATCTAGACGTCAGACGCCCCACGTGATGTCCGAGAGGCAACCGCTAACTCAATACAGAAATAGCCAACACACTCCAAGCAAGTTGGTTATTCCTGTATTGAGTTAGTGATGTCCGAGAGGCAACCACTAACTCAATACATAAAGAAGCAACTTGCATGGAGAGTGTTGTAGCTGTAGCTGTGCTGCGGTGAGACAATTCATTTTGCTGTCACACAAATTTGTTTTGCTCTAATTTTAAAAAAAGAAAGAAAGAAAGAAAAAAAAACATCTGTGCACAGTCATCAAATGTAATCTGCATGGATTTACTTTGCACGTGCAGATGTTTGTTATGTGAACACTTCTGCAGTAATTTGGTCTCTTCACATTCGTAATGGCGAACAAATGAGTTTCGGCTTACAGCTCATGCTTTTGGGTTCTCAAGCGGTCAGAGTGACACAAAGCGATAGGTTAAAATGGGTGAAGTCAAAGTCCATGGCATGGGTCAAAACACTGACAGACAATATTAACCCAGCATAATCCATAATCAACTACTGAGAAAAATAGTGAGGGTCAAAATCATAATGAATAACCATAGATAAAATTACACAGAAAAAGCCTGAAGTTCAAAAGAATACAATAATAACATGGTGAGGCTTGAGAAAGAGACAAGGAATTAGCAATAGACCAAGTGAGACAACCTTTATTTTTCTTAGGTTTTCTTATTTTCTTCTTAGTCTTTTCTTATTCTTGTCTCCCTATCCAGGAAATGGCTGCACGGTGGCTTAGTGGTTGGCACTGTGGCCTCAAGGTCCTGGTTCAATTTCTGACTCTGGGTCTGTGCGCATGGAGTTTGCATGTTCTCCCCGTGCTTGGTGGGTTTCCTCCTACAGTCCAAAGACATGCAGGTTAGGCTAAATAGCATTCCCAAATCTGCCTCAGTAGTGTGTGAATGTTAATCCGGCATCAACCTGACCCGGTAAGTAAATGTCACAGAAATGATGATATCAAGGTGGAGAGTATTTGTCGCCCATTGCATATATACACACAAAACTTGGTCATATGGTTCATTTATATATATGGTTATATATATATATATATATATATATATATATTTTTTTTTTTGGTATTTCAGTCCATCCAAATATAAATTAATATTTTGGTATTTCAGTCCATTTAATATAACCATATGACCATATATATAACCTATATATATATATATATATATATATATATATATATATATATATATATATATATATATATATATATAAATAAATTAACCATATGACCAAGTTTTGACCCTAATGGCTTCCCATACTTGCAGTGCAGTTACCCAGCTGTGTGAGATAATGGCACGTTTAGCGCGGGTAATAAGATGACAGAGGAAACATTACCAGGTGTGCTGAAAGGCAAATGTAATTATAAAAAGCTACTAGATTTAGATAATTTTGGATAAACCTAGTTTGAATGTTGTTTGCTCGAGCTACCTTCAAGGGGATCTAATTTTACAGGAATACATTACATGTAAGATGTGGGAGTGGTGGCTCAGGAGGCTAAGGCTCTATGGCGTTGATCTGAGGGCCGGTCCCATTCAAGAGATTTTAATTTAACATTTGTTAAATAGTAATGTTTGGGGTATTATAAAACTGCATAATCTGTTTCCTTCATCCAGTTTGTCAGGCATGTCTTTATTCCAACATTGCATGTTTATAATACAAGTAAATCTGAATATTTTATTTTATACAGACTATGTGATTACCTAGATAAAAATTTTAATCGATTGACAGCACTTTATCTCTCTCTCTCTCTCTCTCTCTCTCTCTCTCTCTATATATATATATATATATATATATATATATATATATATATATATATATATATATATATAAAATAAGAAGGCAAAACAGTTTGCAGTGCAAAAACTTTGATGCTCAGTATCTCAAAACCGCGAGAAAATCCCAGAGAACAAGTTGTCTCTTTACTTTTTTATATTATTCTCCATCTCTCTCTCTCTTTTTTGGTGTTCAGTAATAATTCATGTAAAACATGTAAGATTTAAATTACAGGTCACCAGAAGGAGCTCAGCACCACCGAAAGAAACTCGAGTTCCCCTGAGTGCAGTAAAAAGCTAAAGTGTGGGTGCGTTTCAAAAGCCATAATTAATTAACATTCTCTCATTTCTAACAATATATTTCTACTCCTCAGGGGTTTGGTATAAAAATAAAAATGAAATTAAATCAACCTCCAGCAGTTCAGACAAGGCTCTCTGCTCTCAGTTTTACTAAGGCAGGAGTTGCACAAGGTTCTTATGTCGAATTAAAATGCATTTAATTAGAGTTTACTTGCAATTTATAGTCGTTTTTTTTTTTTTTTTTTTTACAATTTTTTGCAATTCCATAAGCAAATCTTATACTCACTCACTCACTCACTCGCTTATTGTTTATACTAGTTTATCCTGTATACAGGGTCACGGAGGGCCTTGAGCCTATCCCAGGAGACTTACTGTAGGGCACCCTGGACGGTGTGTCAATCTATTGCAGGGCACAAACATATATACACACCAACACACTCGTTCCCAAACTGCAGCGATTTGGAAACGGCAATTAGCAATTAGGAAACCAGAGGAAACCCACCAAGCACTGGTCAAACATGCAAACTCCACGCATACTCAGACCAGAGGCGCGAATCGAACCCGGACCGTATAGGTGCAAAGCGACAGGGCTAACCACTAAGCTACCGTGCTGCCACAAATCTTATAATTTCACTAAAAAGAATTATATGTTACTTAAATCCCATATTCACAAATCATTCAAATTTTTCTTTGTAACTTGCGAATCAACATTACAGTAACAGTGAGGGGTCTCAGTGAGTGGTAATAGAGAGAGATAAACCCAAACTAGCAGGATGAATCAGAATGTTTCGTTGAGTATAAGAGATTATGATCACTGGTGTGTCAGGAATGTGTAGCTCAACAGACAGTGAATGAGTGAAAGAAACACATAATTAGGCATGCTCTCTGTCATATAATGGATAAGGTCAATTTACATTTTGTAATATGGGATTTCATTAACGCTAGGTACAAAAGTGAACCTGCAGAACAGCCAAAGACTGTAAGAATCACCTGGGCACTCGGCATTGTCAATAATAGCAAGGCCATATACATAAACTAAATATGTCCAGGGTTTACACACACACACACACACTTAAACACAAAACAAACAATGTGCTATTAAACCTTTATGTGATTCATTGTTGCTTGTTTTCCTTCCACATTTTTAAAAAAAAAAAAAAAAAAAAAACTAACTAACATATGACTTTGGTATAATTAATCCTAAATAGCATTATCTTCCAAAACAGATTTTATTGAAGTTGAGAGAAACGATCTCAGCTTTAATTAAGCAGAACATCTCAATTTTCTCTGTTCCTAACCAGGCATTAAAGGGAAAGACTTTCGTATTTTGTAGGGAAACACCTTTAAAAGTGTAACACACATCACAGATCTGTCTGACAGAGTGCTTTAGAGAAGCTTCATGAAAGCCAAATTCTACATTTTGCTCATTTTCAAGCTTTTATCAAAAGGCAAAAGGCAGCATTAAAGAAAATTGATGAGGACATCAACAAGGTTATTTCTAGTTACATTTAACTTTCTGAAAGCTAACTGAGAACAAGGTTTCTGTTCTGATTTTATAGAGATATAAGACAGTGGGGTCCCAGTGGGGCAGTGGTTGCTCAGAGAGTTAAGGCACTGAGTTATTGATCGGAAAATTGGTGGTTTGAGCCATTATTTGGCCCTTGAGCAAGGCCCTTAACCCTGTCTGCTTTAGTTGTATCATGGCTGACCCTGTGATCTGACCCCAGTTACGCTGCTACTGTATATGCGAAGATATAATTTTACTGTGCAGTGATGTATATGTGATAAATAAAGGCTTAACTTAACTTAAATGTCTGACACCAGATTGTTTTATTTTAACAGTTTTAAAATGTTGAAATGTTTTAAAGAACGAAAGTAAATGAAAATAAT
>JAAGKR010001323.1:0-18372 GCA_011419295.1 Clarias macrocephalus
GGACCGCCCCAGGAAAGGAAGACCAAGAGTCGCCTCTGCTGCGGAGGATAAGTTCATCCGAGTCACCAGCCTCAGAAATCGCAGGTTAACAGCAGCTCAGATCAGAGAGCAGGTCAATGCCACACAGAGTTCTAGCAGCAGACACATCTCTAGAACAACTGTTAAGAGGAGACTGTGTGAATCAGGCCTTCATGGTAGAATATCTGCTAGGAAACCACTGCTAAGGACAGGCAACAAGCAGAAGAGACGCTTTGGCTAAAGAACACAATAAGCAGAATAGACTAATAAGCACAATAAAGAACACAATAAAGAACACAATAAAGAAAACTCTTTGAATGAGAAGGTGTGTCCAAACTTTTGGTCTGTACTATATGTTCTTATCAGAGTTGACATCATACCTGGGTATCGTCACACCCTGACATGTTTATTTATATTTTTGTCTCCCTTTGCTTCATTTTTCCATGTGATAGAGGCCATACTGGTGTGTCCCAGAAGCGGTGTGATAGATGTGGAGAAAGAGAGAGAGAGAGAGAGAGGAATGTGTTTGTAGACCCAGTGCCAGAACTGGCATTTCAGCCAAGCATTCCTCTGTGTTAGATACGGACAAGTTGGGATTAAGGCACATCTATTTAATAAGCATGAGATATTTCGTGATACGACACGGCACAACTGCAAGACGCTGATTTAAAAAAAAAAAATTTATCATGAATGAAGGGTCACATAGTTTAATGCCCTCTGTGCAATTTGATCCCACTATGCAAGCATGGTTTTGACTTATAAGGAAACTGTAGAAAGATCTGAGCGTTGTGCATCTAAAAAGTCGATAGTGCTATTTTTATTTGTTTCGACATTTTAAAACAATGCTGAATGCAGGCAAAATATGCGATAATCCCATTTGAACAGTTGATATTGACATTACAGTCTATAAAGCCTTCATAATGCCTCTAGTCTGAGGTGCTGTTGATTGGTGATTTTTACCGCTGGTAACTCTAAATGAACTTCCCCTCTGCAGCAGAGGAATGTTTTGTTCTTGCTTTCTTGTGACGGTCTTTATGAGAGCCAGTTTCATCACGATGGGTTTTGAAAATGTACTTGACAAAACTGTTTTAAGAACTATTCAAGAACAGCTGACCTTCGTGTCCTAAAATAACTGTTGACTGTTGTTGTTTGTTATTGTTGTGATTATGTTATTACTAAAAAATCACTAATTACAAAAAACTTTGAATTAGAAGGCGTGTCCTGTAGTTTTCTTGTCCATACAGTGTATGTAGGTATACAGTTACCAGACGCAGGTTATCTTCAACAAGCAAACCAGAAACAAAAAACTCTCGGATTTGACAAGAGCATGTAACCTTGAAAGGGACCAGACTCAAAGGGGATTTTCTCCTCTTCTGGGTGACACCGGATGACACTGGAATGATTATAAATCAGTACTGTATATAGGTGTAGAAGCGTAAAGTCAAACAGTACTAAGTGCGTGCAAAAAGGATGCTCGATATGAGATTGTGAATACGCCTGTGAGTCTTTATGATCTTTATGATTCCAGCAGCAATTGTAACCTTACAGTGTAAAATATGTCATACCTTCTGATTTACTGTTGCAGGTCTTGAGTATTGGTACTTAGTTCTCATGCTTTCTGTCTCTCCATGTGTTTTAGAGAGCCAAATCCAAGATGGCAGCCTGCTCCCGGCTCCAAGGCTGCAATGTTGGTCAAAGTGAACAGCAGTGGCAGGAATCAGCACATCAGCCCTGCTAGTCCTCGCCCTGTTTTTAATATAACCCAGTCCACCAGCAACACCCCCTCCCCTAACCCCACACTCCCCAACAGAACGTCCTCCTTTGGCAAGATGGACCCCAAGCAGTCCTTTCATCTCCTCAAGAAGTCAGACAGTGGCAACTTCAGCATGGTGATGCCCAGCTCTGGTGTCCCTTCATCTGCGAGCATGGTCCGCCCATCTTCCCCTCAGTACGCGGCCACGCCCCCCGTGCCAATCTACGATGAGCCTCCAGCTTCGGATCCACCCATTTACGATGAACCGCCAGCCGACATGGAGGTGGAAGGGGCCGACTACCCGACCCACGACCCCTATAGACCTACACACAGCATGCCGCGATTGGCTCCGCCCACCAAACTTCTCCCGTTCCCACAGGTCAAGCACAAGCGGCATCCCTCGGCGGGCGAGTACAGCGCAGCTGGGCGTGAATGCATCAAGCACATGGTGAACGTGGACCTCCAAGCGGGAGAGTGCCCAAAAGAGGAGGCTTCAGTGGAGAAAAAGCAGCCGTGGCACAGCCGTCAGAGCAGCCTGGCATCTCAGGAGTATCCACCCCCCTCCGCTGTCACCTACCAGGACTCAGGCTACTCGACAGGGCCCTCGCCGAGTCTGCGCAGGAGGACCCGCAGAAGGGTAGTGCCAGGGCACGGAGCGGGGAGTGGCAGCGAGCTCAGTGACAAGCTCATGGCTGAGATGAAGGTGGCATTAATGAGCTCCGAAGGTTCGTTGAAGAGCACGACACTGCCTGGACCGAATTCAGGCTCGGGGGAGGACGTGATGGGCAGCGAGCGGTCACTGTACAGCAGACACGGAGACGCCGCAATAATGTCACAGGAGGGGTTAGCAGGAGGCCAGAAGAGGACGTACGAGAAGGTGGATTCGTTGGAGAAGAGTGAAGCATCTCACACTAGTCTGTCTTCTCCAGAGCCACCTGCATCACCCTCACAGGTAGAATATTAATGAGTTTCAATTCATTCATGAACCTCTACTCTGGTTTATTTATTGTCTGTAAGTTTGCATGGTTTCCAATTTGGCCTAGAGCAGATCAGAGATTAGTGGGATATAATAATTTCTCATGCACTTGGTAACAGATCACAGTATTATGCTACAGTGGTGCAATTCTTATGGTGAAAATTCCTAAAAATGAAAGTTTCCTCTTGCTGCACTCCTTCTTGCTAACATGCTTGGCACCCATGGTACTACGTTTTTCTACTATTGCAAAATGTTAGTTCTTGAGATGAAAAAAGCAAAGATTTTTTATGCAAAAACAAGTTCTTGTTCTTGACAATTGCTCTAGTTATGATGAATAGAAATACCCTGATACACACAGAAGTATTCCTTTAGTGCTCTTACTTTCACTCCTTCTGTCTCTCCTGCCTTTTTTTTTGTCCCAGTTTGGGCCATAGTCACAGCATTTCTCAGTTGCTTTGTTGGAATGGAAAAGCAAAACATCGGTCTACATCCGGTCGCCGTGGAAACAATACAGTAGTGAGGCACTAAGAGCTTCCTGTCTCAGAGGGAGCAAGTGTTCCAGTGTTCCACTCCAGAACAAGCGTGTGCTTGTGTGTGTGTGTGTGTGTGTGTGTGTGTCCACAAGGACAGGAATATCTGACAGTTTGTGGGGGACATTGGGCTGGTTACTGTTTTTTTGGTTAGTTTTTTAAGATAATAAAAACTACAGCGTTTATTTAAATGAATAAAAAACACACACATAAAGACGTTTTGACCCTGGGTTAAAGTGAGTATCAGTAGTAATTAAGAGTAATTTTTATTATTAACTATGATTATATGATTTCCTGATTCGCATGACATAACTGGGTGTGTTGTTAAAATTTCATGGATTGCTTTTAGTGAGAGTGCTTAGTTCAGTCTAATTTTTCAATTTAGTTGTTGTTATTGTATATTTCGGAAATCAGAGAGCATAAATTGATGATGAGGATGAGTAATAATGAGAGGAAGAGATTTGGAGTAAAGACAGAGTCAGTCTGGGACACTTTATCACTCAGGCAGATGAGAGAGAGATGAGAATTAAATCAGGTTCCTTTTTATTAAACAAGTACGTATGAAATGAGGAACATCAAACAGAACATCCTAAACATTTTGTTCGTCTTGTACTACAGCGCTATTTCAATCGTTAATGTATGTGTGTTTACTAAATAATGCGACGCTGCACACTTTATCCATTAGTAGATGTGTTTGATGTCAAGCTACTTCCTCCTGTTACGTGTAAAAGTCTTAAAGAGTAATGATGTAATAAGACTGTTTGTTATGTGACCTCAGTAGAAAAGCCTTAACTGTTCTTTAAGCACTGACACAGGACGGTCTTCACAAGAACGCCAACTAAATATCTCAGACACCTTATCAACAACTGCACACTTGTTAAGTGGATTAGCTGTTGCTATAGAAACAACACCGTCTTAGTATAAGCGTATTAATATAAATTGTGCAGCCAGCACTATTATTAGAGCTGCTGTTATATAAAGAAATAATTAACACCGATTAACCTCGGACTAAATAAACTTCCTCTGCGTCTTTGTCTTTCTCTGTTACCTCTGTCATAGTATGTGCCTTGGTCTGCTTCCAAAAGTATTTTTATTACAAATGTGGAATGTGTAGATCATCCCAGTGGAACAGCAGGAGAAAAAAAAAAACGAGCTCCACCTTCAATTACTGCAAATGTTTTGTTTTTGCAGACAATAGGGATTTGTGTGTGTGTCAAGATATGTTTGATGAATTTGTATTTTTAAAGATTGCTTTCCAAGTGACTGCATAGTGGCGTAACAGTTAGCCTGCCAGGTTTTACCATGGGCTGGCAGCTTAAATCACGTCTTAGGTCTGTGTGTTTCGAACATGCTTGGTGGATTCCCTCTAGGTGCTCCGGTTTCCTTATACAGTCTACAAGACGTAATTGTAGATTGGTTGGTGTGTTTTGTGTTTATTGCCCGTAGTGTATGACTGGGTGTGTGAGTTTGCCCTGCAGTGGGCTGAAACCCTGTTCAGGTGTACCTTTGCGTTGTGCCCTGAGCATCCTGGGATTGCCTCCTCACCCTGTCCCCAAAAACCCTACACAGGATACGCAGTATAGAAGATGGATGGATGGATGGTCTCCATGGAACGAGCAAATTAAATTGATCAAACACAAAGCTAAGACACCAATGGAAAGCTGTTTGCGTGCACACAGGCTGTGTCAAGAAGGAATCATCATTTGGTGTCTGGTGTCGTAGGGAGCGAAACAGATGCCTGAAAGGATTTCAGCCAACAGGCTGAGGGGTCAGAGCTGAAACGTGACCCACGACTGATTGAACAGGACAGCGTGAAAAAGAAAAAAGTGCTGCTTTGTATGTTAGCGTCATCTCTAAGGAGGTCACAAATCAGGCTAGGATACCAGCCTTGAGCTTTGATTTTTCAGTGGTAATATAAATCTTTAAGGGCTGTAAGCATGGGTGAAGATAATGAGGTAAAGCAGTCAAGGCAGAGGGTGGAGCGGTCAGGAAAGACGTGACTGTAATGTGGGTAGAGCGGCTAGATCTCAACCTTAATCTCTGTGCTAGCGATCTGCTCTTATGGCTCACTGCTCCACAATTCCACATGCTTCATTTACCATTAAATCAACCATAGTGCGTGTCTCTCTCTCTCTCTCTCTCTCTCTCTCTCTCTCTGTCTTATGAAACCTTAACCATTTAACTAGGCAGCATAAATCACATATGCAGAGTTTGGAAAATCTGACCTCAAAAGGGAAGTTGACAGATGGCACCGCATGGCAAATTCATCTACGAAATTATTTTTAATAATAATATGCATAATTTATCATGTGGCCATGAGCGCTGTCACATGTGGCTACGAAGCCTGTGGTCGTCTGATGGTAATACTTTAGCCACGATGATTCTTATGAGACCTCAGTGTGCCTCTCTGATCAAAGGGTGGGCTGGTGGTTCAGCGACGTCACATTCAGTACCTTCTCCTTTTAGCCACTCTTTTACACCTGGGTTAATAACGTATGTTTTAAACAGATATGCTGTGATTTGTAACGCAAAGAACATGATATCAAGGACCGTATGAAGTTAATAGACTGAGAGTGATTGAGAAGGAAAGCAAGGCTGAAGTTTCATCTTCTGAACGAATTTCCATATTGGGTTCCTTATTTTGGGAGCAAGTGCAGTTTGTGCAGATGTTTCCAGGCATTCGATCCTGTTCTGGTTGTTCTGGTTACAGAGGAATGAGTAAGCGTATCACATGCCGCGCACACAGAAAACACACACACACATACATACACACATTTGTCTTGCTATCCTTCCAAAGACCTTTCACTGACATCCTTATTTGCCTTAACCTTAACCTCAGTAACCAAAAGGTTCAAAGAAGAGCTGCAGATTTTGTTCAAATAGCAACAACATTTCAATCATCTGCATTTCCCGCCTCAGATGTTTAGTCGAAGCAGCTGGTTTGGTTTGTTAAATGTCTTTGAGAACTCATGTCACCCTGACATTCTTGTTCTTCCATCACTTAGGCAGGAACACTGGAATCCAAGAGCCAGCCTGAGTTTCGCTCCCAAAGCGGAAAAGACCATGGCGATGACGGACCGCGTCACGGCGCCACTTCCGTCTCCTCGCTGCCTGCGCTCCAGGCGCATGCCCCCGCCCCTGGTTCCGCCTACCAGTACCCCTACGCTACCCTGTGCAAACCCCCAGTTGACACGGACATAGAAGCATGGGCTACCAAGAACCTGAACCAGCACACGCGAGGCCTGCTGCGCCGACGCATCTCTATCGCCAACATGCTGTCATGGAGCAACGCCTCCATCAGAAAGCCCATGCTGATCACGAGCGACCGTGCCGTCAAAAAAGAAGCGTGTGAAATGTTCAAGCTGGTCCAAACCTACATGGGTGATCGTCAAGTGACACGCCTAGACCGTCGCCACGTCGCCCTTCATGTGGTGACCAAGTGCTGGAGCATGCAGGGCCTGAGGGACGAGCTGTATGTCCAGCTGATCCGCCAGACCACGGACAACCTGAACCTCAGCAGCCTCTGCGCCGGCTGGGAGCTCATGGCCATCAGCCTGGCCTTCTTCTCTCCATCACCCAAGTTCAGACGCTATCTCGAGGGCTACATTCAGAGATACCTGGAGCCCAGTAATGACAAGAAGAGTGAGTATGAGTGAACTATTCATGATGATCGTAAAGTTTACGCGCAGTATAAAAGTGTGGATGTAGGTTTTAAACGCGTGACGTTTTAGAGAAGTCACGCATGTACATTTGTATATTTCAGCTTCCGATGTTTTATTGCCATTTTGGAAAACCAGCAGCGAATGTTTATGTTTCAGGTGCGCTTGTCTGGCACTGCCTCGTACGCAGCGAGAGTCAATATTGAATTCAGTACTAAAATTAAGATGGCCTGGTGCCTGTTCAAACAGGATGCAATGCTGGGGAACGAGAGAAAAATAAAACACCGGGAATACTTGAGGTCACAGTTCAAAGGAACAAAGCATGATGATGCATTTTTCACAGTGAACGTTAAAGGGTGTGTGGATATTTTGCAGATAAATGTATGAACATAAAAAGTTTTTTTTCTTCTTTCCTTTTTGTTATCAGTATTACAGAGGATTGTGGAACAACAGGACATAAAAAACAAGAAGAACTCGAAGTCCAGGAAGAAGAGGAAGCAGAACAATGAAGAAGAGGAAGAACAGGGTACATGTTAGCGAAGCATGGCACACACACAAGCACACACACATCCATCGACAAACACGTGCAGAGATGATTCACTTTTATAGGGGGGATTGGTGTGCTGTTTACTGTACAAGGTGTAGTTTAGATAATGCATAGAGAGGTAACCTATTAAAAGACAGGATAAAATATTTGTATACAAGACCCGGGCCTGTGTATCTTTCACATTCTCCTCTCTATAACCTAGTCAGATCATGACTTTTGATTGTGCAGAATAACAGAACACAGTTATTGTAGTAAAAACTCATTTTATTGACGCTAATGCACTTATCCCAGTGTCTTACTGGTGCTTAAATACCATCAAGAAAGAAAGTTTTTCAATACACCAGAGCCATGATTAGACTGCATGTTCACGTCTGAAACACTGGCCTCCCAGGAGCTCCTTTGATGCCCCAAACGTATGTAGATATGGCTTGGGGTGAGGTCAGGACTGTGCGGATGATGAGGCAATAACTCCCAGTTCAAATGTCAATGTCAATCCGTTTTACGCCTGCATTCACAAGAAAGTCAGTAAAAGTCCCGGTTTGATTTTGTACTTCTGAAAACCAGCTTTCTGTAAACTCTTTCTGCATATATCCCAAGCAGACGTTTTTACTTTTTAAATCTTCTTGCCTCTAAAACTGGAAAAGGAAAGAGCCAATTACATTTCCCTTTTACATTATTATTACTCTCATGGACATTATGCTTACTGCTCCATTTGAAACCTAATGTACTTAGAGAATCTCAACGTTTCTGCTCAACTGTAAATAACTTTTTCCTGTGGCAGGAGAGAGATCACTTCTATTATTTGCTTACAGTATGTACTGTATGTATGTATGATGGCGCTGCGCCTCACAGACATTTTGAACTGGTTACCAACTGAATTCATCAGGTTTTATGTCCGAGTACAATCTGAAGAAATTGTAAACTGTACTGAACGAGAAACTCACACTTAGCCAACAAGGTTTAAACTTGACACGGCTTGTTATCCTGCATCAACTTTGCAGGCAGAAGTGAAGGCCTGAGTGATCACATTTCTACACTATTCTGGCTCAGTATGTTCATGGCTTCTTATAGTAGAGAAAGCAAAGTATTTTCTTTATTATGTTTTTTTTTGCAGAACGATGCAATTTGGGTCAAAAGCAATGTTTTTTTGGCTGTTTTCCAGAATTCAGGCAAATGACATCCGTTTTTCCAGTTTATGGAAACTGTAAGAATGAAAGGGTTCTGCTATTCTCATGGACGAAAACGACACAAACCCTAACCCTTCCTTTTATTTATTTATTTAAGCTGGGACTGTGACAATTATTATAAATATTATAAGAACGTCAAGGAATTTGACCTTTACTTTAATGATCTTTATGATGTCACATTTTGCTCATGTTTTGCTGCTCGCCATTTCCCATGCCAGTATAAGCGTGCACAAAACAAACTCCAGACGCACGCATGACTCATCAAAGTAGAAATCAAAGTACCGTGGAATCTTTTCACTTTCGCCGACTCCGATGTAAACCACTCCTCAGTAACCGGCTGTTAGTTAAACGCAGCTAATTTAAATGCTGTTTAAAAGTCATAGACGCTCCCATTCTAGATGAAATAAAAGCGCTTTCTGTGTATGAGGAAATAAAAAGTTGGAACTAATTGCCAAACAGTTTTTAAAATCCAGAGATACGTATGAGGATTTCATCAGGGTGATGTTTTGACCGGTCGCAGATGACGATAATGATGAGCCGGCTCACACACATTAGAGAAGAGAAAAGCTTCCTTCCATGTTTCCTGGCTGTCTGTCAGTTTGTCTGAATATTTATACACACACATTTGCGCGCACGATTAGAGCTCAGTGCAGCGAGATAATCTCCAAGTCCCACGTTCTTTTGGTCCTCCTCCAGAGTGCTTAGAGAAAGCGAGAGATTAATAAGGAGAGCAAAGAAGAGAGAGAGAGAGAGACCCCACTGGTTTGAGTGGAGACCTTTAACAAGATACGCATTAAAAACTGAGTAGGGAAAAGATAAGGAAGGCAGAGGATATTTTAATCAGACTGTACCCTCTTTGTTTTTCCACCTGAGCCCACTTGTATCCAGTTTTTTTTTCCTTCTATGCCATTTCCCAGTTTCAAAGACTGTGACACTAATAACTCTTCCTGTTCAGTAGATAATAACTTGCCCGCACAGAGAGCAACAAATCATCTCAAAGAAGGAGCGTCTCACCACTCAGAGATCGCACACACTCTCTTTCTTTCCCATCATAGCGCTACATGAGAGAATCTATAGTTCGGTGGCGTGCAGATGTTACTCACCACTCGCCTGCAGCTCAGCTGAGTATAATTAGCTGAGTCAGGATGAGTGTGTGTGTGTAAGTCATCCCGACCCTGCTCGCGCAACATCATATTCAGAGGCTTCTGCGAGGTAAAGACCAACCACAGAGCCGCGTGCAGCTGCGTCCAGCGATGCGTCAGAGTTGACTCGGAGACCACAATTAATGGACAGACTCATAGCTGATTAAAATTATACATATATATATATTTGTTTTTTTTTTTTTGTTTTTTTTGTGAGATTGCCTTTTAAGATCATTGCATCATGCTTATCAGCTAAGAGGATGATCAGATGGTGGATTTTTAAGCAGATTTCTTGCTTCGTATTTGGTTTTCAATTCAGGATTCTGTTTTCATCTTTCCCGATTGTAAATGAACTCCGTCCCCAGCCTGTATAGAGCGGTTTTCCATAAAAGGTCGATTCATTAGCGCAGCAGACACAATAGAGAAAGTGGGTGAGCTGAGGAGACGGCATAGGCTTACCAGTGTGTTATTGTAATTGGGGTTCGCCTCACAGGCATGGGAGCACTCTGAAAATTACAAACTGCTCCTTTAAACGCTCTTCTCTCAAAGCACAAAGGCAGATTAGTCATAGTGGTGTGTGACAGGAGTTCTGGCTTACTCAGGCCTCCTCTCTGGTCTCTTTAAGCCCCGAGACATTCTCTGAGTACATTGTCTCAATTGTAAAGTGTCTGCCTTTGCCCTCGGATTAGTTTTGTTTATTGGTCAAAGTTGCAGGATTTGGAAAACGGCTTAACACGAGCCGGGTGATTTGTTGCTACCCGGTCAGACTAGTAGTGTTTGAGCATGGATTAGTTATCAAACATATTAATAGATGTAAAAACATTCACTTTGAGCTTGTTGTTATGTTGGAGTTGGCTGGAGATTTTCTCACAAATAGTCTTGTAGTGTTAAATTTAAATGAAAACTTTAGCTGTAGAAAATATAGCAGATTTTTAAAAATCTTCCATATTTAAAATTCCTATTTAAAAAATAATAAGAATTTAAACTTAGTTGTACAAAAAATAGATGATATGGCTATACAAATAAGGAAAATATAGAAACTGTTGTGGAAATTGACATAGGATTTGAATAGAAATGTCCGGGGAGTGTGCAAATATGCATGAATGTGAAGATGTCATGACCATAATGACCATAAAATAATGAATTATACTTTAGATTAATTATTGCTCAAAGCTCATTCATGCACATATGTGTTCTTTAAGTTCTTAGTCTAGATGTAACTTGTGTATCTGAATTATCTTTTATATTGAGGTTCTGTTTAGGCCGATTTTGCCCTGAGAATAAAAATGTGGCGTCTTTAGTTCTTGAGACAATCTTGTTTTCTCATCAATCTATATTAAAGATATTCTGTTTCAGTATATA
The DNA here is from genome assembly GCA_011419295.1 of Clarias macrocephalus. Taxonomy (NCBI): domain Eukaryota; kingdom Metazoa; phylum Chordata; class Actinopteri; order Siluriformes; family Clariidae; genus Clarias; species Clarias macrocephalus. Next base: position 11,175 of record JAAGKR010001323.1, read on the forward strand.
GACTTCACAACCCTCAAACATCCGCAGAGCTTTTTTTTAATTTCAGTTCCTGACGTTCCATGTGACTTTTAAGTTGGTAACTTAAAGCTATAAGCTACAATCAAGCTGATAGTACACGCTACGCCCCCTGGTGGCTGATCGATTTTAAGTATAAAACGGCATCAAAGTCAAAACGATTAAAACCTGAAATTTTATACACCATTTTATTCATTATTAATAATATTTGCAGTAAATAATTCAGCCTGTTCAGTTTTCTGTTGACGCGAAGTTGCTATGCACACCATAACACCATAAGGATTAGGCAATGAAAGCTTTTTTCTGTTTGTTTTTTGAGGCACAGTAACACAGCATTGGTGTATTGTGATGTGATGAGAGATTTGCACATAACAAGGATTTTAACATGTTTGAACGCACATCAGCTGATTTTTATAACTACTGGACATTTGAAAAACAGAAAAGCAAAAACCTGTCTGTAGACCAAACTAGGATTGGGTTGTCAAGGCTCTGAGATGATGAAATGATAAAGAAGTGAAAGGGCGTAAAAATATTTTCCGCATGGCCTGCACACGCATGCACACATCTGTCTTTGATGTATCAACTCATCTTTTTAATAACTGCCTTGACAGGATAGAAAGATGGAAAGATAAAGACCTTTACTAAAGGAAAAGTCTTTTGTTGCCAAAAGTACTAGCGGGCAGCGCGGGCTTCAGGAAACCCACAGGACTGAATTGTTTCTCGTCTGCGTGCCAGAACTGAAGTCCTGTGAAAATGGAGCAGATTTCAAGGGGTTTTGAATCATTGAGAGAGGGTTCAGGCTGGGGTCTCTCACCGTGCCAGCATGGAGGGCTGTTGTGTGGCAGCGGGTGGACGGGGCAGGGTCACAGGGGTTCTGAGAAAAAAAAAGGATGCTTTCCTTAATATGTTAAGCACTTCATTGAAAAGCTGAGATTCTTCACTTCTATAGGATTAAAGAAAAGCCATTACACCACTGAGTATTGGTATGCAAAGCAGCCCATTGCTATATCTCCTTTCTTTCTTCTCCCTCTTCATCTCCTCCCACTCGGTCTGGCCTGAAGTACCGGTGTCAGTCGGTTGTTCTTTGTTTTTCCCGAGGCGACTAACACAAGCAAAGGAGGATCAAGAGAAACAAAACAAGACAAAAGAGAGAGAGAGAGAGAGAAGGAGATGTGTTGGTGGGAAAACATGACCAGTACTTAATCAGGGACGAATAAAGATTTTTTTTTTAATGATGTAAACAAGAGGATGGTTATAAATGAGCAATTTAAAAAGAACTAGGAAACTGAAGTAGATTTAAAAAGATGAGAGGAAACGACAGTGGGATCAAGAGAGATGAGGATGGTGTCAGTGGGTGTGAGATGGATCAGACAGAAGCAGGCGCTTGTGAAATGTCTGACCCGTGTGCTGCTCGTGTTTTCACTGTCCTGATAACTGAAGAGTCACTGATGTAAAACACCAGCTGGAAAATCTGCATGTTTTTTTTTCTCCACCATTTTGGCTGCTAACCAGGCTGAGGGAGTTTAAACTCTAGCTCAGGTTACAAACTTGTCTTTGCAGGTTGTAACATATCTTAAGTGGCTTTGAATCATCCTGGCTGCCGTGTGTGTGTGTGTGTGTGTGTGTGTGTGTGTGTGTGTGTGTGTGTGTGTGTGTGTGTGTGTGTGTGTGTGTGTGTGTGTGTTAGACTATAAAAAGCTGACCATTTGTTTCAGCCAGAAGAGTTGCTTTGCCAGAAGTATGAAGTCAGACATCTCACCCACAGTGAAAAACACTTTTCTTAGTCCATTTTATTTAAAAAAAAAAACTTTGATAAAATCTATCCTTCTTTTTAATCTCATTACGCTGATAATGTTGCTGTTCTTGCAGTTTTCAATGTAGATAATTTATAACAGGCTCTTATTCTGTTCATCACATGCAAAAAAACAAAAACAAAAAACACCTGTTCCTGAACCTCTTGGTAGCCGTTTCTATAAGCTACAAGTCTTCATGTAAAGTTTACACAGTTGTTAACTTCAAGGAGAATTGTTTGTTTGTAAAAATGCGGTTGTTTAGGTGAGGTCATCCCATCCCCATTCTCTGTCAGCATTAGAAAATCTCATTCTCTGTTTCGTTTCATCTTTTTCTTTATCTGCTTCTTCTTTTCTTTTCCGCTTCTCTCTCCGTTATTGTTGTTCTGTGGTCCAGAGATCGTGCCATGCTTCAGATTTCTAGATTCCAGTTTACTAGGCAATAACCTCCTACAGGATGTGAGGAAACACACCATATTAAAGCGGCTTGAAGTCTAATCTGCCATCCCATGGTCGCATTTAGCGCTTGATTTTTTTTCTGAGTATGCCACAAGCTGTGTTCAGTTCTCAGAGTATATGAGAGCTTTCATGAGAGGGTTCATCGTAGATATTGTGAAATATACTTACTTTATTTTATATCATCATCATCTTCTAACCTGTCCAAAATGTTACAATTGTGGCTTTGAGAGTTATTTTCACTTCCACGCACCATTACTCCAATGTGTTCATAAAGTCACCGGCGTAACGCTCGCCCCCGATTCCCAAGTACTGCAGTAATGGCCGAAGAATTTGCATCTGTTTGACTTGGTGTCTTTGGACTTGTGTGTATTTGTAGTGACATCTGCCATATTGGTTTACGCCAAAAGTATATTTTTCTTAGCTTCGACTAATTTGTAGTGAAACGTCCTCAAGCTGTTTTTCATCGAAATCCTGAATAGTTTAATGTAACTAAAATATACACACGCGAGTTCAGCCCGACACCATTCATATTCCAACTCCCTCTTATTAGCAAGGGACTGCAATACACTCTGTTCTTACAGGACCTCAATCTAACCCATTCCCCGCTTCATGCATAATGCTGTATGAATTCAGCTCTGTCGTTGATTAGTTATCTGTTATTTGTGTCCTTCACAGGTCTGCCAATCAGCACTTACGCCAAATACTGCTACCGCAAGCTGCAGAAAGTTGCGGTGACTGGGGGTAAAAAGGTAGGAACGGCATGCTTGTTTATTTATCTCATTCCAGTTTATCCTTTGGCCTGAACAATAATGAAGCTGGAAGGACCTTTGGGCAAACAGAGCAGTCGATGATTGAAAGCTATCCACACACTTGGGGTAAACAGAATGGGCTTGATGAGCTATCTAAAAGGTCAGCGGTTTAAACAGGGTTTTCCGGAGAGAACAGCCGCAGGTTTATGGTGCTGCCGAGAGAAAAGAAGCTGTAATATGTTCAGGCTGGCCCCGAGCCTGCTGAAGTGTAACATAGTGTAGCAGTGTCTAAGTGCCTACATGTGTTAACAATCAGCCTTAAGAAAGCTTCATGAGAGCCACGCAGACTGGGGAACGAGGGTTACAGTACCCCCAGAGCTTTACATCTCGCTCACACAGGCACACAAACACAAATACACACACAGAGAGAAACAGAACAGGGAGAGGTGCAGTAGCTGTGTCACACCTCCTTCGCTGTCCTTTCTGCAGTCTCCACCCTGTAATCAGCCGTCCCACCACTGTCTCCACCGCCTCTCACTAAGGTGTTATTTTTAGCAGCGTACCACGCAGCTGGTCGCTGGATGTTTGTGAAGTTATGGTGCTAGTAAACGGCTGCTCGAGCACTTCAAAGGCCTTTCCAGTGTTTCATCATGTACAAATATTTCCCTTTGAAATTGAAAAGATGTTTACATGTGTAACAGGTTGAGAATCTTTCTAGAAAAAATGTAACTAATTGAAGGATAAAAACAAGCTTATCTATTTTCTCCATGCTAGTAAGAATGATGCTAGACTTACGCCATGTGACTAAAGTGTGTTCCTGTCAACTTGGTGTGACCAGAGTTTTTAATAAGACGTTCAACAGGTTTTCAAAATGTGTGACGCTCACTCTTGCTCCTTGCTCACTCCGAAGGGTCTGAGGAAACCTACCCTGGATGAGATTGATCACGGGAGGAACGCCATAGTGACGCCCTCGCTGTTCGGGAGCGCTCTGGAGGAGATCATGGAGAGGCAGAGCCAGCTGTTCCCTCACAGGAGGCTGCCCTGGGTGCAGGTGCAGCTATCTCAGTGTGTTCTGGCACTCGGTGGAGCCCAGACCGAGGGGATTTTCAGGTAAGAGACACATAGAGAGAGAGAGAGAGAGAGAGAGCGAGAGAGAGCTAATAAGTACATGAATGTTGAAGAGATAAACTAGCATGTTCATATCACACAACAACTACCAACCACATTCAATGACACACAAAGCCAGAGAAGCACACTTTCAATAGTAGGTTCTAATAGTCTAATAGCAGCACAGTACACTTTTTTGTTTAAAGCATCTGACGTTGGAGCTCACAGATGTGACTGTGGTTACAGTACACGGAATAGAGAGTGATACCATCCTTTCCTCTTACAGAAGAGATTGCTATTATTCTCCCTGCCTATGGCATCATGGGGACTTGACCTCATATTCTCTCAGTGCTTTTCTGTTTTACGTATTCCTAAAAGTCAAAAAGTTAAATCATTTGTCAGTGCAGTGCACACCTTTAACTAATGATGGTGTAAGACTTTGGTTTGACGAGACAGAGATGGATTTGGCTGCGAGATTTTTTCCGTCATGAGGAGTGGAAAGCATAAACAGAAATGCATGGAGTTCAGGTGTGGCGTTTCCTTCCAAAAGCATTTTCTGTGCATAATTACCTACCTCGATTGCAACTATTTCTTGCTTCTAAATAAGCTGCTAGGTTACATACATGCATAGCAGTGTTTATTTTCTGCAGAAGGGCTGAGCCGAACATGGGACAGGATATATAGAGTTGCTTTTTTTGTATTATCGATGATAACAATAAAAGGCTCCAATAACACGGCATATTTCCCAAATTGGCAGGGGTGTCACTTTCCAAAGAGGCAAATCCACTGAACTTCGAGGGAAGATAAGAGTTCATCATTTCACCACTCCTCTGCAAAAGTCTAGATAATTATAGCAGCCAAAACAAGTGTGTGTGTCCTCCTCAAGACTCTCTGTAAGGTGTCGTCTTCACAATCCCTGGTCATTGGGAGGTCCCCACAGGAGCTGTTTATCCAAACTGACCCCCATTTGTTAGACATTTGGCCAAAAGGCAAACAGAATGAAACGGATTAATCATTGACACGGAACAGCCCTTCCATGAAGGCCAGCTGATGTGTGTTCGGAAAGAGAGCGCTTCAATACACCAAACAGCTAAAAAGGTAGCTGTTAACGGCAGATTTATTCAGGATTATGACAGATATATGAGCACATGAATTATATTAACGCTCTGTTTATCAGACTGCGAGTGATAATGTGGGATCAGTTTTTCCTTCCATATGCCAATAATAAGTGCAGCACTGTAGATTTGTTCCACCTCATGCTCATGTGGAGCTCCTCATATGGAGCTAAAAACGACAAACACATTCTTTCCATCACTCTCTTTCCCTTTTTTAATGGACGTTTTTATGATGCTCGTCACCTGTGTGCGTCCTGTCAGGAAATCTGTCCCTCACCATTTGTTTGTCTGGTGTCTTCTATTTTTAATGGCCAGGTTTAAAGGGTTATTTGCTTCAGGGCCTGGGCGTATTATTAATGCATCACTTGTTCCACACGCACAAACACTTTAAAAGATTTGTCTTTCACGAAATTGAACTGAAGCATGTTCATGTGGGTTTGTCTTCAGATTCATCTAAATATACCTTTGGTTCTTTGTACTCAGAGGACTTTTGTTGAATGGAAAATGTTTCATGATATGAAAAGTGCATAGACTAAATAACTGTGCAAACCACCGCTCATTCCTTCTGATTTTGCTTCCAGAGAGCCAGACTTGTATTTTTTATGTAGTTTTGAGTAATAGTTCTCCAGGCTTACTGAAGGATCTATTTTATTTTTTTTTTACTTTTGTTTTTGGCTTTTTTTTTTTTTTTTGCTCTCATTCAGTCCAGTCTTTGTACCTGACCAGTTTCAGAAGAATGTTTGTTAAGCCACATAGTGATCAATGAATCATTCAAGCATAAGAAAAAACATTTCAATTAGGGAATGAAACAGTGAGAAACAGTGCAGATGATGAGATGATCACGCTGGTGATTCATATACTGGTGATGCTGAATGCACAGACGAGAGGGGAAATGAGGTTGCTGCTGGGGTTATTACAGTACATACACAAGCAATTTTTTAATTGTATCTTTAAGCACTTTGCAGCCTGTCGCTGTAAAATATATGTTATATTTTTTTAATTATGTATACGTTGTTTAATTCAATTTAACATAAAGAAATGAACTGTGACACTGTACAATATATCCAACTGTACAAATAATAGACACGTTGGTCTGGAGTCAAACCAGCTGCACTGAAGTTCAGTTTACCTTATTCAATTAATGTAATACAAATAACCAGTCATTTTGGGACACTAAATATAATAACCAGATGAAATACCATTCCTGGTTATCTGTAGTGTTACTCCTCCACTACAGGAACAAGATCACAGACCTCACTCCGTTTGATTTGATTCATTTAAAGGTCACATGTCTCACTATATCTTTAAGACTTTAAAGGTGTCTTAGAGGTCCTTCAAAGTGTGTGTTTGTGTTATGAGTAATGCTCCAGATGAAATATTATCAGATAATGCAGGGAATTTAGATTTTTTTTGTCTGTGTGTGCACACACACTGGAGACCTGCTCTGATCTGAATATCCAAAAATGACTTAAAAAGTGAACAGCTGAGCTTTAAATGTGATCAGTGGTCCTGTGTGTTTTAATGTTGCAGGGTCCCTGGAGATATTGATGAAGTGAATGCCCTCAAATTACAGGTGGACCAGTGGAAAATTCCAGAAAACCTCTCTGACCCTAATGTCCCTGGTAAGCACAACATCATTAAAGACGCTTGTGATCTAATGTAACCTGTCTCAAATATTTACCTGGGACTGATGGACAAGGCTGTGATTACTTACTCTCTCTCTGTCGCACTCTCTGTCGCACTCTCTGTCTCACTCTCTGTCTCACTCTCTCAGCGTCACTGTTAAAGCTGTGGTACAGGGAGTTGGAGGAGCCTGTGATTCCACAGAGTTTCTATACGCAGTGCATCAGTCACTATGAGGACGCTGAGGCGGCCATCAGCGTAGTCCAGGCTTTACCGGAGCTTAACAGACTGGTCCTGTGCTACTTCATCCATTTCTTACAGGTATCGCACACACACACAC
>JAAGKR010001323.1:18392-41874 GCA_011419295.1 Clarias macrocephalus
TTTAATTATGTATACGTTGTTTAATTCAATTTAACATAAAGAAATGAACTGTGACACTGTACAATATATCCAACTGTACAAATAATAGACACGTTGGTCTGGAGTCAAACCAGCTGCACTGAAGTTCAGTTTACCTTATTCAATTAATGTAATACAAAAGACCAGTCATTTTGGGACACTAAATATAATAACCAGATGAAATACCATTCCTGGTTATCTGTAGTGTTACTCCTCCACTACAGGAACAAGATCACAGACCTCACTCCGTTTGATTTGATTCATTTAAAGGTCACATGTCTCACTATATCTTTAAGACTTTAAAGGTGTCTTAGAGGTCCTTCAAAGTGTGTGTTTGTGTTATGAGTAATGCTCCAGATGAAATATTATCAGATAATGCATTTTTCATATCTGAAACTCCCTTTATTTCACTGCTCCTCCAAATGAACCATTTCAGTGTCTAGTGTATGTAAGTGAGCTACTACTGAGCCACGTCCCATCACAGCAGAACTGAGCAGGGGAAAATCTAATTGGCTTATCTAAGCTCTGGCCAATACTAAATAGGACAAAAAGCAAATAGGACAAAAAACAGGGAATTTAGATTTTTTTTGTCTGTGTGCACACACACACTGGAGACCTGCTCTGATCTGAATATCCAAAAATGACTTAAAAAGTGAACAGCTGAGCTTTAAATGTGATCAGTGGTCCTGTGTGTTTTAATGTTGCAGGGTCCCTGGAGATATTGATGAAGTGAATGCCCTCAAATTACAGGTGGACCAGTGGAAAATTCCAGAAAACCTCTCTGACCCTAATGTCCCTGGTAAGCACAACATCATTAAAGACGCTTGTGATCTAATGTAACCTGTCTCAAATATTTACCTGGGACTGATGGACAAGGCTGTGATTACGTACTCTCTCTCTGTCGCACTCTCTGTCGCACTCTCTGTCTCACTCTCTCAGCGTCACTGTTAAAGCTGTGGTACAGGGAGTTGGAGGAGCCTGTGATTCCACAGAGTTTCTATACGCAGTGCATCAGTCACTATGAGGACGCTGAGGCGGCCATCAGCGTAGTCCAGGCTTTACCGGAGCTTAACAGACTGGTCCTGTGCTACTTCATCCATTTCTTACAGGTATCGCACACACACACACACTTAGACGTGTACTTATTCACACTTACCTCACTTATGCATCAATATGATAAGTTGTTCTCTAAGGAAACACTTCACACTTTTGGAGGAGTCTCCAGTGTCAGTGCTTTGCAGTAGCTGTAAAGTTATATCTTCTTGTTTTCCAACACTATTTGTCAGGACAGAGGAATTTATTTATTTATTTATTTATTTATAATTTTTTTACGGTTTCACTGTGACAAGAAAAGCAGATTTTTTTTGTCTCATTAACTTTAAGAGTCTGTTAAGGGAGCGACCGTTTATAAAGCTGCTCTAATGCAAGTATTAAATGAAAGGAGCTAAGAGACATCACAGACATTCTCTAGGATTAAACATGACTAGAAACAAATAAAACAGATGCAGCACTCATTCGTTAATGAATCATTTATAAAAATGTGAATTTACCGATTGTATTTGTCGGTAGATGGTATTAAAAGACTTTAAAGGCAGATAATCCTATCCTTCAGAGTGGTAATGGCATCGTAGATCATTTTCGCAGCTGGACGGGCAAGAAGTCTCACCAGTGCAAACCAGCTATTAACGTGGCTGGTGCTTTGCCACTTCATCCCCTGTGGACTGATTTATTAGACTTTCACACACAATAATGAATGTAATGTAATGTAGTCTTTACTGGAGCTCACTACATTATTGCTGTGAAGTTATTGCCTGGTAATAAAGAAAGTTACACATACACATATTTCTTTCTAAATGGTGTGCACAGTCTTTCACTTTAGATCTCACAGGATTTCAGTCCACTTTTTAAACAAAAAGAACACACAATAAACAATAATAAAAGTTTTTTTTTTTTTTTTAATGATGCTGTGGTAAAGACCGATCCGATCTCCTAGTGAGTCAGGTATTATGTTAATCCTCTTTAGATTATTAACGTAATTATAGTTACACAAGTGACTAAAATGCACAAATTTTATGAAACGAAAACTGATCTTGGGACATTTTCCCATCTTTCCCTCAGGTTTTCGCACAGCCAGTGAATGTAAGTAAGACCAAGATGGACGTAAACAACCTGGCCATGGTGATGGCGCCTAACTGCCTGCGCTGCCAGTCGGACGACCCCCGCATCATATTCGAGAACACGCGCAAAGAAATGTCCTTCCTCCGCATCCTCATAGTCCACCTGGACACCAGCTTCATCAAGGACCTTGTGTGAATTTTGACGCCGATGTCAGCGTGCCTCCCTGCAAACCCGCGTGTCCATGGGCGTCGCTTTCTTTACAGGGTTTTACCTGCAGCATTGTTGCTTGTTAACATGTCAGTGCTTTATAACTCCGAGAAAAGAATTTAAAAAAAGACGTGCTGATGTCTCGAGGAAAGTGATCGTCTGCTTATTAAACGTCTTCGCTCCAGATAGGAATCACCAGCAAGTGACTCATTGATTCACTGAATAGCAGCATCCGTTGGAGGCTTTTCTGACTGAATCAACCCCCGGGACATTTTGAGGAAATGCTCCGATGCCTTGTAGCAGAAAGAATGAATGGGTTCGGAAGTAAACTCCAGCATATCTGCAGCAATCAGACTGATAACATGTGAAACCAAAAGTGCAGGGATCTGTGACTCTTTGTGTTATTACTAATAACTCTTCCTTTTCAAAAAGTTGGGTTCGGACATTATTTTTGGACAACTGCTATCTTTTTTTGTCTGCTTGATCATCTGGGCAATGATTCGCAATTCCTCAGTGGAGTTCTCTAATTTAATATGGTTTGAGTGTGTCGGATATTTAATAGATACTAATCTCTGTGCTAAGGAGTGTATGAGGCTCTCTTTTGGTCTTAGATGGTCTGCAAACTCTAAAAAAGATCCGTGTGTGTGTATGTGTGTGTGTGTGTGTAAACTGCTCATGTTGACGTGTGTCTGGAAGACAAATCTGTTGGCTTCATTCCGGCCTGCTGACTTTGAACCTGGTGCCTGTAGTCAACTGTGTGTGTGTGTTGTGTGTGAGATGGCTTTCTGAAAGGTCATCCTTCTGTAATCAAAAGCTCAAGGCATGGAAGGTGCTTCAAAACCAACTCTCCTTTATCTCATCTCCTTCAAAGAAACGATACGTTTGATGTCGTGCATGCTATTTTTTTCTTCGTGGCGTGTGTCAGCAGAAAGGCACGCGGGTCTATTCACCGCATCCGAGCAATCGAGATCGTACGCTTAGACGATATACAGTATTTCGCTCCAGCAACTTCGGCAACCATTAGCAGTCCTGACTCCGGGGAGTTCGCTCGTCTGGTAGCGGTGATTGGAGGCGACTGAGCTCGTGTTGAAAACGTTTTGTCACTCATGCATGGGCTTTAATCAGTTCTCAACCCCACGTCTTGAAGACTAAAACATGACTCCATCTGCGGACGACACAGATGACTGCAAAGCTTCATGGACATAATTTTTACTGTGTTATTTTTCCATAAGACGGGCCGATTTCATATCTCAGATGTGCGGTTAAGGACGTAGCCAGGACCCAGGCTGTAGTATATTTAGCTCTTGTGGTCAGACTTTAGGGTTTAGCACCAGCATGGGAGCGTTTTGGCTTCTGATTTTGGAGCGAGACTTCTGAGTTTTTGACCGCACGTGTTTTTGCACACAGCACACCCTGACTTAAACGTACACCCCGAAATAAGACGGTTCTATCAGACAAAAACAGTCAGGCATGATTAGCTGCTTGTTAAAACCCCATGCTGACATCTCCACAACTGTCTGTCTGGGTCCTGCTGCTCCACACTGTCAGATAGCTCAATTTACACATTACAGACAGACGTAGTCATTTTCTCCAGTGCGTTTCTTCTCATCGTCCATGTCAATCCACGCAAAAACAGGAGATCCGATACGGTGTAGAACACAGTAATCCTGCTGACGGCTCTTGTACTCCCATATCATTGTTTGTTTAGACATCAGATCCAAGAAGTTTCCCACATGACTAATCAGCATGCCCACGCCACCGACTTTTCTCTGTTCTTCTGTAAATATGACTGTACGTCTCTGGTTATATTTTTCCCGAACTTCTCCCTTTTCAATCAAACGTTACTACATCCATGAAGCTATACTTACATCTCTCATGTCAATTCAGAGATCTGTCATGTATCTTTTTTTTTATATATATAATCTTTTTGACGATTGTGTTGAATAGTGAACAGAACTGTAGCAGAAAACAGCCACATTACTCGCTTGTGTGTGTGTTGTTGACCTCCACTATGCTCCTGTGTTGCACTTACCCGCATGTCCTCTGCCTCTACGGCTCTCTGTGATCCTTGCAGGGACTAATGACCTCTGACTCGAATTGTAAATATATTTTTCTCCATGGCCTCTGATGGGGACAGCTAGAAAAAAAAAAAGATGGATGACAAGCATTTAATTTCCATCGTTTCGAAAGAAAGAATAAAATTTATAAATTTGAATAAAGTTGTGATTTTTTTTTCCTCAGTAGAAATACATCCCTTTATCATTTAGTAAGTTTTTTTCCAGTCTTGTGATTCACCTAGGATTAAAGAGATCATGTGTATTACATAGAAATGCAAAAAGATTAGAAAAGAACATGGTGTACCGTATTAATGCTTTCAAACCACCAGGCTTTCTTCAGCCCAGTGCAGAAGGATCCAGACAGGACCGCGTAACTGATTTACATCTGTCTGGTGTTTTCCCCATATTGTGTCGATCCGTACTGCTCTGCGGCTCAAATTAGTACAATTCTAGGGTAGTTAGATGGGTTAAAGATTAAGTACCACATCTTCCCGCTGATATCTCAATCACATCTACTCCAGACATTAAATAATTTCACTGTGAGCCAGCACCATTAGACTGTAATCAGCCGTGCATTCAGATGACTACTGCTCTGAAAGCGGGACTAAATTCAGATAAACGGCTCTAATCATAAGCAAAAGGTAGGAATGAGATAATAAACATGTTTTTGCAGTTAATGGCAGCCAGGCAAACAATGCTAATAGTTAGCGATCTAATGACTACCGCTCTCTGCGGTATTTCTAGCTAATTACAACATTACGCTCAACCTTAACCACAGTTTCTCATTTCCTTCATTGCATATTTATGCACATTTTTTGCACAGAGAAAATTTTAAACCTTAAACCTAGTCCAATTTTCCCACATCAATAACCAATATAGGAGTTAAATATGATTTCACAAGAATGCATCATATAAAACATGCAAAATCGCTGATCATCACCGCAGCTTTGCTGAGGATGCACAGAAGATGGAGAAAAGTTCTAACAATAACACATCTAATCTACAATAGTGAAGAGGATTAAATTTTATCAATGGCATACAAAAAGGAAAGGTGAACAAGGTCTCCCCCTGCTGGTCAACTGCTGCACAAGCCTCTCAGGTCACATTAAAGACCATTGCTGCTCTTTGAATCTTATCAGAAATCAAGAAATATTCTTGAAACATTCATACATATATTTATTAACATCTGATTTTTTTGAATGAACTTTAGCTATGCTATAATAAACACTCACTCACTCAGAGTAAGTAAAAATAGTATGAATTATAGTCTCTGTTTGAGACGCCTGCATGGTGACATCCTCCACTACATCTGAGTGTATCTGAATTATACTGGAAATCTTAAAACCACGAAGGGAGAGCAGATCGTCCCTCGTGAAGCCTCTGCCTCACAAATACTCCAGAATTGGGAAAAATCAGATAGTCTGTCGTCCAGGAAATTATTCTATCCTTTAAATCTGCATAAGAACATTCAAAGAATATTATATTGCCTGCTTTTTCCAAATGGGATTAGCTAAAAACAGCATTTCCTGGGTATTTATGATACATATGATACAGTATGTGAGGGGAGACTGGCCTGTAGTTGCTCATAGATGAGAGACACCCATCCTTCACACAGCACACCTAAACAAACACAAGGGTTAATTAATTAATTTGTATAATGGTTTTAACAATCACCATTGTCTCAAAGTTCATACTTTATAGAACATAAGACACAAAAAACATAGAGAGAAAAGTCCTAGATGTTGGACAAAATCCAACATCCCTATTGAGCAAGCCTGAGGCGACTGTGGCAAGGAAAATCTCCCTTAGATGGTATGAGGAAGAAACCTTGAGAGGAATCAAACTCAAAAAGGAAGCCATCCTCATTTGGGTGACACTGGAGAATGTGATTGTAAATTATTCTGAACTCTGGGGGGGTGAGATATGAACAATGTCCTTTCTGCAGTTATGTACAGTACAGTGTACAGTGTGATGCAGAAATCCGCATAGGGTTTGATATACCCAAATCATCACGAAGCAGAATCCAGCTGGAGCCGGTCCGTCTCTGGATGCCTCAGGATCCTCACAGGGTTGGGATCTCCAGATGCCTCGGAATGGGTAGGAAAAGGAGCAGGTGGCATTCATGATATTAGTAGCACTAGATGATAATGTGCATTTACTGTAGATGTACTGGAGGTCGAGGTTATGGGGTGAATTATGTGTATGACAGGCTGAAGAGATAAGTCTTTAATCTACTTTTAAAGTGGGAGGCTGTGTCTGAGCCATGAACACTTTCGGGGAGGCTATTCCACAAGTTAAAGCACTGGATCGTCTTCATTTCTGGTTATTTCTACCCTTAAATGATTTAAGAAAGAGAGAGATCTCATTCCTCCAGCCTTTAGACATTCTGTTGTTATACAGTTTCGAGATTAAGCTAGATTTAGTCTAGGGTGCTTTAATCATTTCTATTTTTTTTTGGAGATCATTCAAAACTTTTATCCCTTTATTATTCATGTCCCAGCGTATTATTCAGTAACCGACCTAATTCAATAATTAATAGGAAATTATGGTAATTATGAGAGTAAGACTAAAAGTAAAACTGGATTTCCCACCTAGGCATTTAATAGCTTGAAGTAGTCTTTGGGCAGGGTTACACCATTCTGAGTGCTTAACCTTTCATCTGGTGTTGAAATCTAGTGAATCAATCAATCACTATAAAGTAATCACATCAGAGTAAATCCCTTTCCTTCAGACCGGGGTGAGTTTTTGGTGGCTCACAGAGGTGAAGAAAACTTGAGCCAATCTAAAGATATATGATCCTGTTTATCTTATTTTTGGTCCAACTGCTTTAGACTGCGGTGACATTTTAATGTCCTGAGGTCTGACCTTTGTTTGTTGGTTTTATATGAAATAACATGATCCTGTGAGAAGAATCTTCACTAATCATGAATCTTAAAAAGCTGCACACCTTAGTGTGAGGCAAAATACATTCAAACCATGAAGGAAAAAATGCCACTGTTTGACTGCAATTAGATGTTTAAACCAAAGCAGTTCTATCTTTTAAGCAACATGCATTCAAGTATTTCAAAATATGCCCAAGTTAGTGTAAAAGAAATGGCACTGCGTGTTGTTTGTGAACCTGAGCAGCTCCACGTTTTAACATTACCAAGTTTACAGGTGCAAAGTGTCTTCTATGACTGATTTTCTTACTTACACAAACTAACTAAGAAAAGTGTATTTATCATGCCTGAATAAACTGATTAAAAAATAAACTTACCCTAGAGTATAACACAAGACACTGTAATATCAAAACAATTTAGAAGTAAAAGTTACATGGTTATGAATATGTTTAGCATATTACATCTAAAAACATGTGAAAATGGAAGCTGTTATTTGTGGAGAAGTAAAAAGGAATAAAAACCCTGTTTTTGGGGCATCAGATGCTTCAGGCATGAAAGAAATACAGAGAATTTCACCAGCTGATCCAAAAGGACAGAAAGAGTGAAGCTGATTGGTTGGTTCTTTTTGATTGGTGCGCTTGCTGCGTTTTTCATCTCGCTGCGACGATCTCGCTGTTTAATATGGCAAAAGACGCGGCATGTGAACATCCACTAGGACAGTCAAAATACCCAGCAGCCTCGTCTGAGAAATGGCACTGTCTGCATTCAGTTAGCACAAAAAAGGTGTGGCTGCTAGACGGAGACAGACCTTTACTTTGCACACACCGCACAGGGGACATGATGTAGGTTGAAAGGGGACCCCGAAAGTCTCGCTTTTCTGTGTCCACAGGACAGAATGTGAAATCCTGTTAGCCATTGGATAACTCCATTGGATAATTTTGGACGGCCACCTCTCCGGCCACTGCATGCACTGCCAGTCCCAAGCCCAGATAAAATGGGAGGGGTGCAACAGGAAAGGCAACCTGCGTAAAACCTGTGTAAGGTTGGGTGGATCGGGTGGTCCGCTGTGGCGACCACTTGACGGGAGCAGACAAAGGAAAGTTACCGATTAACCTAATCTGCATGTCCTCGACCTGTGAAAGCAAACTGAAGCACCTGGAGGAAATCCATCAACCATGGGGACAACGTGTGTACTCCATGCACATAGACCCGAGTCAGGAATCGAACCATCAGCCCTGGAGGTGCTGGGCCACAGTGCTAACACTACACCACCATGCTGCAGTGGAAACACCTTGAAAAAAAAGTGTAATTAAGTATTATATATTTAAATTCCATATTGAATGCAGTCTCAAAGAAATATACACCGTAAATATAAATCTATAAGATTGCAAGTAGCAATCATGAAGAATTCATTCTACTGAAAAAAGAGGAAATAAATGCCTGCGTAAGCCTTTCACCTCAAGGTCTGATGTGTTGCGTGTTTTAAAATGCTTTTCCACTCATGATGGTTATAAAAAGTGGTTATATGAGTCACTATAAACATTCAGTCAGCTCTCTGATCTCTGTCATCAGCAAGGTGCTTTTACTGCTGCAGCCAGAAGCAATAGTACTGACTGTAAATATTTTCTACACCATATCGCATAAACACGTATTTGCCTTATATTCCTCATTCTTGCCCGCATTTCTCATCTCACTTTTTTGTTATCAAATCCAAGCACTGAAGCACGAATGTGTGACAGAAATGCTGAGGTAAGAAATGTGGTAACAATGGCACAAATAATAAATAACAAATTCATTTATTTCATAAATATGTTTTTTTTTTAATAGAAAGAACTCATCTAAAAAATATTTAGCCATTTATGAGTTACTATTAATTTATAAAGAAATGCAGACAAAAAGAAGCAGTAACAATTTGTAGTCATGAAAATTGAAGTGCCATGAAGGATACAGTTACTTTTATTACTTGTGAATACTGAATATCCAAGAAGAGAGTTTACAAAAAAAGAACCGTATTCGACAAACCGTTGTAATTAGTGATTGTTTTTTGGGAAACGGGGTACTTAGGGCTCAGTGGTTAAGACTCCGGGTTACTAATCACAAGGTTGGGGGTTTTAGCACTCCACTGTTGGGCTCTTAAACAAGGACCCTTAACCCTCTTTACTCCAGGACACATGTTCTGTATGGTTTAGCCCAAGGCAAAAAGGTCAAATTCTCTGGATACAAACTTTAGGAATTGCATTGGCTCTGCAGGTTCTGTAAATTTGAAAAGTGTTGTTTGTTGATTTGTCTTTTTCAGGTGCAGCCTGAGAACCACACTGTTATGCATTATTTGATTATGGACTTAATGGTGCAGGAAGCTCATAAAGAGTTTTTGAAGGAACTGTGCTTTTTTTTTAAACCATTCTTAGGAAATTCAGCTTCGGTTGAACCTGTTTTTTTATTTTTTTTTATTGCTTATGTGATGTGAAGTTCCTGAGTAACTGATGCACGTCTCAGCCTTTTCACCATTGCTGGACAGGGTGCCAATCCATCACAGCGCAAACACACACATTTATGCACTCATTGACAAACACACTCTGGGGATTTTGGGAACACCAATTAGCCTATTCTGCATGTCATTGAACTGTGAAAGGAAACTGAAGCACCTGAAGAGAACCCATCAACCATGGGGAGAACATGCAAACTCCATGCACGCAGACCTGAGACAGGAATCGTGGAGGTGCGGGGCCACAGTTCTAACATTACACCACCATGCTGCAACATGTAAACACCTTGAAAAATGTAGTTAAATACTATATATTTTAATCTCATATACTTGCTAACATTCCTGAGACACATGGTTGTATGTCTTCAATAATTTTGAACAAAATGTCAAAAAAACAAAAAGGTATGTATTTTTGTACTTATGTAAACGGCTCCCAGATGTACACTTAGCTGTCGTTCGATTCTCTCGGCCCGCTTGCTTGTATGGTGAAAATTCTTTGCATGCTGAGGCAAATTTCTTGCATAATTTCAGCTCTTAAGGTGAAAATTAGTGATGGGACGTTCGAATGCTAAGGTACCACTGTATTTTAGGCTGATGAACTAATACAAGGTTGCATTTAATGATAGAGACTTATATAAATTATTTAAATTAAATATAAAAATAATTAAATTTTTTCATTATATAATTTTTTAAAATAAAAATAATTAATACAAAAAAAAACATATTAACCTGCACTTCCCCTTTGAACAGAACCGTGAGTGGTGTTAGATGAGAGCAGGAGCGGGGGGGCTATGTGAAGGACAACTTTACAGTATAAATGTTGAGGATACAATATAAATGTTGATGATGACGCTTACTGAACCTTTTGCCACCAAACAGAATTTCTATTATATGTATATATTTATATATATCAGCCACCAAACAGAATTTCTATTATATGTATATATTTATATATATCAGCCACCAAACTTTGGTGGCCGGTGTTTGCAAAGGTTCAGTCGGCAGCGTCATCAACATTTACAGTATGTCATACTGTGAGCGTGTCACAGGCGTTCCTCCTCACCAACTATAACAGTAGCCAGCTTTGTCTATGGCGAAAATGGGCATGTCAGGCCAAGCTCATACCTACTGAAACCCTGGGAACATCGCCGAACCATTGGAGCAGTATGAGGAGCAAGCTGAGAGCTGACCGCACACTACTTTTTCAGGTAATGGTAACAATTAGGCATCAGGATCTGCATGCGGGCAGAGTCGCAGCTAACCTCTAGTCAGTCTGGATAAGGGCCTCTATCAAATACTATTGATACTATTATTTATCCAATAATATGAGTTTAATGCTACACTCTGAACTCCTTATATCTGAATGAGGATTGCACCCTTGTGTATAATCTCAAGTAGATTTAAAACTAGCTTCCCTAAACATTACAGTGATGTATTGATTAGAACATTATCTGGAAGTGCATGACTCAACTTCCAGATAACCTCACCTGGATGACTGAGAATATTCAGACTGATTAGAACATTGTTAATTATTTGTGAGAGACGTTGCACAGAGCGGCCTCTAGTGGCCAGACGGAGGAAAACACGATTTAGCGTTTGGCCGGTAGATGCCGCTGTGGTGCAGTGTTCCCTGACGGTTCTACAGACCGAACCGTTAGTGAAGGGAGACTCCTAAAGACAGACTGCATGAGCACAGAGGCTATAGACACTGAAAAGCATAGTGACAAAGTGCTGACAAATTATCTTACCTGCTAGTGAAGTACAGGATATGACAACAGGAGGCTCCAAATTAATTTATACACGAGAACAATCCTATAAACTGTAGTATTTATCATCACCAAATTACAGAGAAATCACATCACTGTATCTACTGGGGAGAACAAAGAGTCTTTTACAACATCTTGCACACAATATCAGCAAAACATATTATTATTATTATTATTATTATTATTATTATTATTATTTGTAGTAGTAGTAGTAGTAGTAGTAGTAATAACATGTATTACTGTTTGTTATCTCTGAACAGATTGCACTAATTAGATTTGCTTAAAACAAAACAACAATAATACCCTCAGCAGTGCATGTACAAATACTCTATAAACATCAAACTGATAAAAAAAAAAGCACTCGATTTTTAGGAAGTATGCTTAAAAATAAAGAATTCGGTTAAGACGTCAAATAAAGATGAAAGAGGGAAATGGAGGTATCGCGCATGCGCAGATGAGCGCCGGCCTTGTTCGCCGGAGAAAACAAACTGCGCGGATTACAGAGTCAGCACGCGCGCACGGAGCTGCACGGCACGCGCTGTTTTCAGTGCAGTCGGAGTGAAAATTCGGTGAGACTGAGGTAAGGGTTCTGTCTGCATTATAGAGCGGGTGTGTGAGCGCGCGCCCGAGACGCGGTACGATGTGTATAATTGAAAATGTGCATTGATGATGATGCTGCTGTTGTGATTAGGACCAAACTTGTGTTCAGTGCATGTTCAGATGCTAGCGCGCGCTGAGGAGGGGGTCTGTCGGTTTATTCAGCGCTTTATGATACACTAATGTCTTCTTCATACACAAATGCGTGCGAGCCGTGTCACTGAGCGCGGGACTTTTCGGTGAAGTTGGTGTTTATGCGCTTGAGCCATCATCACGCAGCTCCACGCGCCACCGAGTAGGCCGAAACGAGGCCGCTTTGAGGTGACTGTTTGACAGACGGAAGATTCAACAAATCAGGGTCCAGGAATCGGCACACGTCAGGCAGTTCCGCCAATCAGCGTGCGTGTCGCCAGGGCCGAATGAACAATGTAAACCGTCTAAACGGGCAAACTTAAGAATAGGGTTGAAAGAAATGCTTAAACATTTCTTTATTTATGTATTCACTATGAGTTATGAGTGGGTGCTGTGACGTTTAGAAGTTTGACGTGGCTTTGGACACGTTTGGAATAGCAGCGTTGCTACACCGCAGCTCGCGCACACAACGTTGCGCCCACGTTTTCCACTTCGCGGAGTGGTGAAAAGTTTAAAGCACGTAGTTTTGTTTCCACGTCGTTCCATCGAGTCATGAGCTAAACGTTATTCGCGCGCGTCATTTCAGCTCAAAGCGAACGTTCATGTTGGACTCGAGAAGAAGAGGCGCGTGCTTGACGAGAAGGTAAACAGCGAAGAGGAAACGTATTGCGCGCGCCATTTGCGTCACGCCGCTTCCCCCCCCCTCCTCTGTCCAACTTAAACAGCCTCGTGTTTAGCCGGACTCGCCACCGAACCGTTATAGCAGCCTAAGGAAATCATGTGTTGATATTTTTTTGTGTTGTTTGTGTTCAAATATACCTGAACAGCTTTAGCGTGACAGCACGAGGAACTGGCTCGCGCGGTGGCTGAAGTCACGTGACCAGTGAAAGGGCTTGTGAATGGACACAGTGTGGGGAGGCAGTTACAAAATCACAGTTACCCCGGAGCTCTCATCACCACTGGGGCATAAACAAAAGAGAAATGTTCAGATGTAGTAAAGCAGCTAGGAGTGTTTCACATGACATAAAGCGATCCATAGTAATTTAATTAAAAAAACTTTGTGTTCTTTTCGAATGTAAACAACCTTAGACTAAGTAATGAAATTGAAACATGTTACTAAAAGTGACATTCATCGTCATGGTCCCTACTGTCTTTATATAAAAAGAAAATAAAAATTTTCACACGTAGTTCTGTCACAGATGTTCCTCCCTGAATGAAACAGTATGCGTGTCAGTGACGGGCTGAAGGGGGGTCTGCCGAAACCAGCGAGCTGACCACACGCTATATTGGCAGGTAACGGTAACACACAGGCGGAGCTGCGCGTACCCTCTACAGTGTTTCCCACAGATCTGAAATATACTGGCGGTGGTAGCCCTCAGAACAGGCCTGCATATACTGTATATAGAGCAGTACAGAGTGACATTTCTTTTTTTTCTTTTTTTTTTTTTTTCAGCACAGCACAACCTAGGCAATATCATGAACTTAATTTAATTTAATTTTAACCAACTATACAAACATGATTTCATTAAAAATGTTTTTAAAAAATGGGTCATGTATGCAAAGAGATGGCACAGATTCATAAGATCACCTGTAATAATAATAATAATAAGCACATTTTTAATTCGCCATTTTTGCGATGTTATTCCCATATTTCGGAAGCAGTGCAATTTACAGAAAACCTGACTGCACAATGTGCTGTACGAAGCATCGTTGTTAACACACACCTCAGTGTAAGCGTTTTTTTTTTTCTTTTTTTTTCTTCCTCCTCTTCTTTTTTTAAATCTGTCCAGTGCTGGTTTGCCACATGGACTTTTAGGGGTTAATCCTCCAATGTGGGTGTTTTTAAAAAAAAAATAATAAAAGAGGAGCCCTCTGCAGAGCATGTGTGATTGTCAGTATGCCATTCTTATACTTTTTACGGCAGCTTGCAGCTCTTAGTACACTGATGCCGCTCCTGTACCTGTTTTATTCTGCTAGCTCGAGTAGAGCGAACTGTCCGCTACAAATTAATCCACAGCGAATGGCAGATGGACAGATTTTTAAAAAGGGTCGGCACATATACTTGAGCAGCCGTTAATATTCGTGGACGGACCACCTAAGTATACTCTTTGTGTGGGGAACACTCCTGTATTATTATTATATCCAGTATATATTGTGGGGACCATGAAAAATGTTATTCTGCAGCTTGGCATTTGGCAATCCAGAGCAACTTGCATTTTTCTCATTTAACATGTGAGCAGTTGAGGGTTAAGGGTTTTGCTCAGGGGCCCAGCAGTGGCAACATGGTGTTGGTTTGAACCTGGGATCAGTAGTTCAATGCCATAACCACTGACCTACCTCCTGCTTATATTACTCGTTACTCACACCTGCTGCTTGAAGCATGCTCAGAAAATAAGCAATTTTCCCTGTCTTTACAGTTCCCCAAATAAAAAGCAACAAAATATACAGTATATATATTA
This sequence comes from Clarias macrocephalus, assembly GCA_011419295.1. Taxonomy (NCBI): domain Eukaryota; kingdom Metazoa; phylum Chordata; class Actinopteri; order Siluriformes; family Clariidae; genus Clarias; species Clarias macrocephalus. The sequence goes on from JAAGKR010001323.1 coordinate 33,111, forward strand.
TATTGTTCATTTGAAAGATTTTCTGTCCCAGCTGCCTAAAATCAATATGTCTGTGAACTACTTAGTGAGCAATACACATGGATTCAGCATAAACTTTCAGCTTCAGGAGAGCTTTCCAAACCTTGTGTTTCTGCAACAGTAACTGAGCTTCTTTTTTTCTGATGAATAACAAATGTCTGTAGTACCAAGTAGTCCACTTGTGTATTTTGACATCCTTTGTAATGATAAAAAAGAACTGTATTTCCACCTATCGAGTTATTTAAAACCCTGTGTACTTCCCTTCCCTAAAAGTGATTAATTATTGGAGATGTGCACTGTCTACAATGTGGAAGCCATTGTATTGTAGTGTGTGACACAGATTAAAGAGTCAGGCTGAATGAATCATGTTGTATTGTCCGTAACAGTCATTTGTATTCAGCCCCACCACCACTCCCCTCTCCCTCTTTCTGTATTCAATTTTAAGTAATAGTGTGTAACAGCGTAGGCTCCCCTTTCCTGATGAGATTTGGAAATGAGGTTTGTCATCATTGGTTCTTGGGAAAATTCTGGCTTGTGGTTTTGCCACTAGAGGGTGCACAAGAGCCCGATCTTTCTTTGTCATGTGCCCGGTCTTAATGGCCTTTTTCCTTGACAAAAGAATTGTGTGGTGTTTTCTCCTGGACGCCATGGAAAGCCAGTCTTTCCCAGTTTTCTCAGACTGTACTTGCCATTTTAATGGAAACATTTCAACAGGTTTATTTCGGTAATAAAGTCCCCAAAATTTGTGCTGTTGCTGACTTTCCTCTCCTCCCTGTTTTCCACAGAATATTTTACAGTGAGCGAAACAGCGCCACCCTAAATCTTATGTGTTGAATGTGTGGTGAAACTGTGTATTGCACGCCTAACCTACACTAATGTCTGAAGGGAAGCCAGGCTGAGTTGGTCTTTTTTTTTTTTTTTTTAAACAAAGGGTCAGATAAGGCTATCTTCATATCACTGCCAAACTGTGAACTCACAGTGAAGTTCGCTTCCCTTGGTGGAAAAATAAAGGATTAAGCATTCAGGTGGGGCTACGGTCAAAGTATTGCCACATTGAAACATTATATTTGATAAAACCAGGACTGCATGCAGAGAGCGGTTCGGTCTTTCACTGATGAAAATCATGTCCGCACCGACAATCATGTGTTTAGTGCATGTAACCAACTGACTATTTTTATTATTAATGGAAATTAAATGTCCCCTGACATCTAATTATGCATTCAGGTGAGGCGGTGCATAAACTGCACCTAAAAAAAATGCCTAAATCCTATCCTATATCCTCCTATGACGCAGGATGCTGCTCTGTCTGCCAGTGTAAATAGTTTAGAATGCACCATGAGGATTTGCTACATATTACCACCTCAGATGCAAACATATACACATTAAAAAGTCAATATCTTTATCATGTTGATCCTGTATCGTGTGCAGTATTGGAGAAAATGTAATGTTTATTTAATATTCCATGTTTTATTATAAACATGGTGACATGCCTATGTTTTTGTGTCTTGATACATGTGTTTAGGTTTATGAGTACCAGAATGTGTGTCATAGCAGTAGATGAGTTTAAACTTGTATATGAAACTATTTAACTGATTAATGCTTTGTTGTTTTTTGAAGGCTGGTGTGAAGCACACAGCATGACTAAGACGCCTCCTCACAGGCAAGGGATCACGTTTGAGGTGGGGGCATCGGTGGAAGCCCGAGACAGTCTGAAAAACTGGTCAGTGCCTCTTTCTCTTTAGTTTTGTTTTTCTGAATTGGCAGCTTCGACTTCCCTCCTTATCTCCTTCCAGGCCGTTTAAAGGCTGAAGCCAAACACAGCTGCGAGAGCTCTTTGCGTTGTTCAGCATTCTACACCACCAGCACAGCTTCCAGTGCGGCTCTGGTTTCATAAACGTGAACAAGCATTTAAAAGCATTCAAACAATAAAAATGTTTATGTATTGGATGGATATTGGATGATGCCAGTATTTATAATAATAGTATTGTTAAGCTAGAAGAAGATACAACTTCTAGCTGTTCATTATGATGAGCAGCATTTAATGTTTATCATGTAGTTCTGCAGGTAGAAACCAGTAGAAATTAACCATGTGCTTTTAACCAAGTAGAAGATACCATGTGATTGTAAAGATGAACTACAATCTTCCACAAAATGTGAAGAAAAAAAAGCATATAAAGTCTTATCTAGTATTTACCAAAACAGTTTTACTGTCTACTAGCTAGCACAAGTTAGTGCGAAGTATAGCTAGCCTGACCTTTAATATCTGACTTTCAAACTAATAATGTCGTGTGGTTTAATGGCAAATGGGTTGAAACATGGAATAAATGTGTATTTCCATTATTTTAAGTTGTTTAACTTTTTGACTTGATGATAAACTACTCACTGCTACTGTTTCTCCAAAACAGTTAGCTTTAGTGCTAATCATGGTTGCTAGTTTTTAGTTTTTTTTTCTCAAGGAGAATACGAGGGGCGGCCATAAAATTATTATTGTTAAGAAAAAAATGCTGGTCCTTCTCTACATATCCTGCACCTAAGACGACAGACTCTCCAAACTAGCTGGTGGAGACCGTCTTTGAAGAAGCCTTTTCTTTGGCTCTTGTGAGGGGATGATACAGAATTTTGTACCCCAGGTCACCTGCAAGTTTCACCATTTCATCAGCTGAATGGGCTGGCGCCATTTCATGAAGACTAAACCCCTTCATGAGCATTCCACAACACTCCTCCTTGGTTGTGACCCTCTAGAGGCATCGTGCGGATCTACACTGCAAGTCTTTTAAACAAGAAGAAATGTTAATGAATGTACTAATGTACGGAGACATAATTTGGGCAAATACTCTGTTTTTTCATACAATAGTACAAATTTTATGACTGCCCTTCACATAGCAACAGTAAAATTGGGCTGATTTTTGAAATATAAATATTAAATTATGCAGAAGTTTTAGAAAGCCATTTTTTAAAAATAAAAACATTACCTTGAATAAAGTGAGAATTCCACAAATCTAACAAATCTATACAACTAGTTAGCTAACGAAAGTGTTAAAATGGGTGTAGAGCTGTATGGAAAGACCGAGATGATAACTGCTACTCTAATGCAGGGTTCTGTGCTTTAATAATCAGGTATGCTGCCACCATTGAGAAAATTGACTACGAGGACGAGAAGGTTCTGATTCACTACCGACAGTGGAGTCATCGTTATGACGAGTGGTTCGACTGGAACAGTCCTTACCTTCGACCTGTGGAACGAATCCAGCTGCGGAGACAGGGCCTGCAGGAGCACAACATGGCCCCGGTGCCTGCTTTCTCACCAAAATTAAATAAAGTGCAGTCACTTTTTAATCATTTTTAGAAATAAGCATCGCTCATTATTGTTTTTATTTTATTTTATTTTTTTATTATAATTTTTTTTCCCCCCCTCAGGGTTTTCAGGTCAACCAGAAAGTTTTAGCAAGCTGGTCAGATTGTCGATACTATCCTGCTAAAATCCTCTCACGTGATAAAGACGGTGAGTTATTGTGCATGGTTTATACTGCTAAGAAATTCATATAATAATAATAATAATAATAATAATAATAATACATATTGTAATTTAATACTATAAAAAGAGCTAGTTTGCTCTTTACAATTCAACATAATAAATAATTATGACGGTTATTGTCCTATGATAAAGTGTCCAGTGTAGCACATCATGATTCACCTTTGGCAAAAAGTCTTTGTGTAGTGCAATAACTATAATAATGTCATATGACTATTTCACTACCCTTAATAGCGTGCTGTTTTTGTCTTGCTACAGATTCTTACACGGTGAAGTTTTTTGATGGTGTTGTCAAGACCGTGAAAGGGATAAAGATTAAGCCTTTCAGGAAAGAAGTAAGAAGAATTCACGCTTTCTTATATACAATGCCTATCAATATCTTACATTAAAGTTTCATATTTAAAAAAAGGCATTCTGAGAGTCTTCCTCCAGCATGAGGCTCAGGTGAAAACCTTCATATCTTTGCAATCTACAGAACACGAGCAGCAAGCCGGGGCAGCCAAGCCGAAAGCGGACAGCAGGAAAAAACTGCAAGACCAAAGAGAACGGCAGGAACCATCATGACGGCGAGACCGAATCCGAGGAAGAAGACCCAAAAGTGACAGATGGGTGTGATAAGCCTCAGGACACCATGCTGGCTGAAAAGGGACCGTCGGAGATGACGAACGGACACAAAGAGCAAGAAGATAAGCTGTCCAGCGATGGAGACGTGAAGACCGAGGCGGTGGAGAATGGAGCTGAGGAGGCGATGGAGATGAACGGGGCGGGGGAGGAGGAGAAAGTTGGAGCACTTCAGAACGGTGCCCATGAGAACTGTGGAGAGGAGCAGGAGAAAGAAGAGAAGGAAAAGGAGGGCAATCTTGGCCAGAACAGGAGAGCAAAAGGGAAAGTGGTGGAGGGTAAGAGTACTGCTTTTTGAAAGAGTGTTTTTGGTTTATAAATGATTCGGATGGAACTCGTACCAACTGAGCCGTGTGAAACTTGGGGTCTGCAAAGACGCAAAGGTCAATTTATTTGTGTTGAGATGCAGAGAATGGGTTTGTTGGTAATAGGACTTATTATTAATTATTAATATGTTGCTCTTGCAAATTAAATAAAAATGTTCAGTTCAGCTTGAGGACTGAGCTACGTGCAATTTGTTTAAATCCTTCCTGCTCAGGCTGGGTGTTTTCACCAATCAAGTACAGTCACGCTGTGGGTATGGCATGACATCATCCTGCTATCGACTACTTCTGGGTTTTGTAGTTAATGGTGCATTATACGCTCCAGAGGCTTGTACGACCAGCACTATGCATGATGGGTGCATTGCTTCATCCGCTTCTCGTCTTACTCTGACACACCCATCACTCTGAAATAGGGCCAGTCTTGATTCATCAGACCTCATGACCTTTTCCCATCGCTACAAAGACCAATCTTTCTTCTCGTTAGCAAACTAAAGCCCTCTCAGATTCATTCTCACAATGAATCATAACTGTGATTTCTACTGTGGATTTTTTTATGATGCAACGTAACCTTTTCTTCCATGAAGTTGATGGTTCAGCATTACCCTTCCAGGTTTTAATAATGTGCTGGGCGCTTCTTACTCCAGTCATTTTCAGTCTCCTTAGTTCTGTGTTCTTTGCTTGATGCAAACCAATCGTTTGTACCTTCTGTAATGGCGGCTTGTTTTGTTTTTTTTGGACCAGGCTGTGTATTTGGATGCAGCTTGTAAAATATGTGAAAGGTGAGAAAAGAATAATAGGAAGTGTTAATCAGTGAGTAATCCGGTTAACGTGGCAGTTCTGCGGTGAACAGACTACTTGGGAGTGGAGTGTGTGCAGGGTTTGGTGATATAACTGGTTATCACACTTCTCCAATTATGACAAGCAGGTTTTCACATTTCTAAGGAATTTATCTTGGCAATGTGGTATTGTATTGTGGTAACTGGTAACTTATTCACTTGAATAAAAGAAAAAAATAATGCAAACTGTAAATGTATATTTAAAAAAAAAATAGTAGTTTTTATTGCATACATGTTATGTTTTTAAGAGAAGAGCTTTACCGTGCACATAAACAAGCGGGCTGAGGTAGTGTAATGTACTTACCTCTTGATTTTTTCCTTGATGTTCTGTTTTAAGAAAAGCAGCACATTTTAAGTCGCTTAACAGCAAAACAAGACCACACACACAGCACAGCAGAGACAATTTGCAGAGGATGTTCAGCCCTGATGAGCAAATGTAGATCTGAGTTTAATCTGCAGTGCTATCTGTCAAGCCATCGCTGGTAGATCGCAAAGGAAGGTTTATCCAGTAGAGCCGGGTACGGATGTAATCAGCTAGCAAATCGGCGCAACTGAGTTGTTTGAGTCTTAACTTGTAAATATCACTGAAAACGCTGAAGTGTTTCTAAATAGTGTGGAAAGTAAGAAAACTCTTAACTGTGTAAGAAAAAAACGGGGGCGATATACAAAACCTAGTGAGACTTAAAGCGTATGCAACAGCTTTTCTTTACAGCTGATGTTCTCACACACGCGCACACACACACACACACACACACACACACACACACACACACACACACACACACACACACACACACTCCCTTCTGCTAAGCCAGCTTTAGTAGAACAGATCCAGACACAGATATTAGCAGGTCCTGTTTTTACTGAGTCATGCTGACAAGATTGTGTCCTTCCTACCTCTTACAGGAAAAGACACAGAACGGCCCAGCATTCCAGAGCTGAGGAAGAGACGCGCGTCCACGGGACAAACGCCTCCATCTAAGAGGAGCAGAGCCAATACCACAGGTTCATACATGCAGCCTGTCTCTCTCTCTCTCTCTCCTGTTTTTGTTTACGGATATCCTGCCACAATCGGTCCATCACACCTATAACTGAAAGTAAGGTTTTGTATTTTTTTCCTCACTCATTCAGACAGAAACAGTCGATCGCAGATCAGACCTGCTAGATCAGATTCTGTTCCAGAAAGCTTCAGTGAAAAGGATGCTCTCTGCAAGAGAGGTCTTCTGGAGAACCCAAAGCCTATCGTACAGACGGCGTCGAATCAAGAACTCTGTACGTCGCTTCTTAAATAACTTAAATAAGTTACCCCAATGATTAGATTCATGTTTGTAACCTTTTTAACATTAACAATAATAATATTCAATTATTTGTCACATGTCCCTTACGGCCCAGTGAAATGTATCATGCATGCATGTTAACTTTAGATTTTGTTGTGTGTATGCTTTTTTGTTTTATTTTTTCCTCAGCCACACTGCTGCAAAGACAAGTCCACCTCCCGACCACCAATAAGTACAGCAGGGAACCATGTGAGTGCACTCCGATATCTGTACTCTGCTCTCTGCCAGAGATCACTATACTTGATATGAGCGGTGTAGATTCTGTCTAATGGACCGTTCAGAATATCACCACCCCGGTAATTAGAGTTAACGAAGCCTTCTGATGTGCATTATTATCTAAAATTGAAGGCAGGGACGATGTTTACGCTCAGCAAGTTCTGTAATACTGATATGTTCATGCAGACAAAAAACATGTTTTTACCTTCTCATTGTATGCAATCCCAATTATAGTGCACATATGCATCAGCTTGATGGTGTCAGAATTACCATAGCAACAAAAAACACGAGTCATGCCTGGGAAAGGGGGAATAACAAGCAAATGGTAATTATGTTAGAAGAGAATTTCAGCCGCCTGTCCTTTGCCTAACAAGTGGCAGATGTGCTTATTAAAGGGAAAATCTAAAAGAGCCGCTCTTGTGCTATATTGGTACTACTGTGGAGTATCAGACCTGCCAACTTGCAAGCATATTATGAAATAACAGTTGTTTTTACATCATGCCTTGCCTTGAGTTCCCTGGGGTGAGTAAGCTCCAGGCTCCCTGCAGGCATACACAGGATAAGCAGAAGTGCCGGGCAGTATGACCTCAGGTCAATATGACAAGACGTTGAACATGAATGATGAACATTTACATTAATTTTTTTGCCCTGATGGAGCGTATTAAGTTTGTACTGTAAATATGCGTAACTATAGATTTCTTTTCCCTGTTGAAAGCGCTCTCCTCCCTGTTGCTTCCATGTCACAGTGGGAAGGGGGCGCAGTCATGTGACCTCACACAGTAGTGTGTTTTTATGGGGAGAATCCATGATCTCTCGCAGCAGGTTTTTAATAGTAAAAAAAAAAGAATTGACCTGGGCAAGATTACATCAATTAATTGCCCAGCTTTAATAAGCGGTATAGAGAATAAATGGAAAATTTAAAGTTGTTGTGCCGTATTAAAAGATGCGTTGTTAATATTAGTTTATAATGTCGTAAGAAGCAATAGCTCTGTTTGTTACACAAACAATATTCGTTTAGATGGATGTACTGTATATACTTCATTAATCCCATGAGGGAAATTGTGGTATAGCAGCAGCAGATTACATGAAGGGGGAAAAAACAAACAAACTGGCAATTCAAAATAAGAAAAAGAGATGAAATGTGCAAATTGTCAGTGTATGTGTGCGTAATCCAAGTAAAATCGTTCTGAATATAGATGACAACGTAACTATTTTGTTAAATGGATGCCAATCCGATGTGTATTTTCCTGCTCGAAGCATTTAACCAGAACATAACTTTGTTTGATGTGAGCAAAGTGGTTTTGCCTGAACCTGCAGGAAATAGACCACTAGAAGAAAAATAATTTTTGTTTTCCCCTATAAACCTTAAGGTTAGTGTCAGTGTTACTACCTCAGGGAGGTTCTCATTCGGGAATGGAATCCTGGAAACTCCTCACGTTACCGAACGTGTTGCCCAACGTCTTACCCACACACAGTGCAGACATGCACAGAACGAGTGTGTATTTATTAGCGATGGGGGCAAAAAAATGGATTCAGTTATGAATCGAATTTTTATGAAAAATATATTTTTTTTGGTGGCGATTCGTGTATCACCACAATAACTCCAAAATCGATTTTTTAAATGTTTTATTACATTTATAATATAGATGTACCAGTCGATCAGCCAGTTGTTTTTCAGCTTGATCAGCCATGACTGAGCAGCCTTCGATATAACCGAGTTAGTGCCGAGCTTCCACGCAGTGAAACAGAAACGAATGTTAAAAAGCCTTTAATTTGAAATTAATCATGTTCAGTTCAGTTCTGAAGCTGTTGAGTATAAAACTTTAAAGTTATGACAAATTTTTCCTTTAAAGGTTCAAGGCCTTTAAAAAAAAAAAAAAA